>BQNB010145204.1:0-15996 GCA_026074375.1 Tanacetum coccineum
CTTAATTGTTTGACTGAAACTATGTGGGCCCGGCGATGTCGCCCGGGAATGTCGCCCGGGAAGGAATCCCATTCGAGCTTGGCAAATGTTGCAGTGACCATCACTAATGTCAATATCCCCAATCCACACAACACCAAATTAAAACAACTCAATTCTACTACTTAATATTGTAAGCGGTGCCCCAATCTTTCTTTGTGGTTTAATTTGTTTTCTTCCTATCATTAATTCACTGTATCAAAGATAACATCACAGATCGATGATGACGATAATCAATTGAGATGGGAAGAAACAAGACAGTGGAATTCATTATCGTCAATAACCTCAAAAAATGGGAAACGATTGCTCGATGAAATGGATTTACAAAGATGATGTTGATAAAGGAGAAACGATAGCAGGTATAGCGACACGACTAGAGACGATGACCGAATATTTTGGCTCGATTAGTGAGATTATATTTTGTGGGGCGTATTGCATCAGTTTTAAAGAAATATGGCAATGGTTTCTTCATACCGACATATTAAGCTTGCTTTGAGAAAACCCTTGCTTTTTGGTATCCGGAAACCATTCAGCATAAACCAAACATAAACAATCATTCCTCATACCCATTCCTCATACCTACACCCTCAAACCAAACGCCTCCTGAAAGATTCAACTAGGATACGTATTATCGCAACAAGCCAAACTGTTGGACTATATTGATGAGTTTAATAAGCTGGTAGGTGATTTAGCAGCTATAGATACTGCTATATCGAATGAGGATCAGGCATTATTATTACTCACATCTTTACCATTATCTTACGTAAATTTCGTGGAGACTTTGGTATATGGTCGGGATACTTTGAAGCTAGAAGACGTGCTCGTGACACTTAATTCTAGGGAACTTTAAAAGATGACGAAAGCAAAGGGTGATGGTGGTGAAGGGTTGTATGTGAGGGGGAGATCCGGTCTAATAGATATAGTGCATGGTACATATAGTGCGTGATCAAAGTCATAGGGAAGAAGCAACAAACTCAGGTGTTATATATGTCAGTCTGAGGAGCATTTGAAGAGGGATTGTCCTAGGTATAATCATAAGAAATCTCAAGGTTTTGTCAGGAATAAAGATTAGGTATCCGGTTCTGGAGCTGATGGGTATGACAGTGTTGATGTTATGATGGTGTAGTATCCCGTAACACTTCACTTCATATATTTAAACACGAAATTAGATCAAGAAAAGAGATGAGGAGATGAGTTGATTTCTTTAGAGAGAGATGAGAGAATATAGGAAAAGGAATTAATTTAGAAATGAACAACTAACTCTTTTCTAAATAGAAAAGAGTTTATATACCCCGTCGCGTTAAATGACGCACGGGATATTTAACTAGGACCCGGGCTCGGGTTTTGCTTGGGATTAAACCCGAAACATATACAATATTAGATTAACTATCGAGCCCGATTCCCGATATTATACTATTACAACATTAACTAATTGATTGACCGAGACTTAAATACATAATGAACGAACTTCATGTTCGACTCAATATTTTGAGGCTAACACCTTTTGTTCAGAAACCTTATCAAATAATTGAGCTCTTAAATTAGCATTTTCATAGATCGTGTCATGTAATTTATCTTGCAACGAGTCAATTATTGTTTTGGTTTGATCCCGTGTCACTGAGTCCTTCATGAGATCAGTGAGATTGCTTTAGTCGTTTAAGCTCGAGTGTTCTTGGTCTTTGTCTTCGTTGTAATCTTGTTCCTTCATGCTTTGCGATCGGCTAAGCCATCTTGCGATCTTGTGTCTTTGACCAACATGCTCATACTATTGCATTATCTTGAAAGCTTTATTTCAGAGTTTGCGGAAGTCTTTGTCTTTAAATCTTGAGCTTTCGTTGTAAGTCTTCTGTAGAATGGAGCATGAACATGTGGTAGGTAATGAAATCAACTTGTGGTGGATTGAGATACTGTCACCTCCGTTTTAACCTGAAGGTTTTACGTACGATGCTAGTGATAATCAATGAAAATTAGATTTGAAAAATCTATCGACGGGTTACTTTGTAAAAGCATTTTTGTAACAAAATCGGGAGTTTTAATCTTTTTATCAAAATTCATCAACCGTCAATTCATTTACTGGACCAAATCGATATCCAGTTGTCACAAGTTGGATCAATAGATCTCGCAAGTCACCTACCAAGAAGCCTTGTTTGATGTGACTAGCTGGATTTCCATCTTCATTTGTGTAATACTTTTGTATCTCTTGGGTTGCTGCTGAGAAATATCACAAGGTTATTGCGTAGGACTCTTGTTAACAAGCTTGTATACTTGATGATGTTCAACTAAAGTGTTTTAAATGGATATGTCCTATCAGGAGAATTTTTTTTGATATCTTGGCTCTAGGATCAATTAGTGCATTTTGGTTTTTGTACTCGAAGGCTGGAGCATATTGCCACCTATTCAATATCAACAATCTCGGAGTGAGATATCAATAGATAACGTGTGTATCTCCGTGACAAATGAGACAAGTTTTTGTTGAGAGAAACCCGAATGACTGGGAAGGGTTGTGCATTGCATCACTGGGTCCATGATGTCGTTTTCAATGTCAGCAATCAACTTGTGATTCTGACAGCATATGTATTGACCCGGTTTCTGCCTTAAGTTGTGTGGAGGGCTTCTTTCTTTAGACCCTTTATCCATACATTTCTTTTTCATTCTTCAACGCCTTCAATGCTTACCAGGACGTCATTACTAACACCTTGTTGTGATTGTTCCAGTGTTAGCTCAATCTTAGTCGGCATTATTCCCATATACATTCATCTCCAATCATACCTAAGGACTGCTATTCTATTTTGGTATTTATCCATGGGTTAGATCTCCCGGTTCTGGTTGGATCATAGGATTGATTCCTAACCTAACCACCTTATGACTTCAGAATCGTCGTGAAATTAAGATGTTGTTGGGTATAAGATCAAACCATAAAACCTTTTCTTACTGTTCAACACATTGAGTCGATTAGATCATATTTTAAATACATTTTCTCCCCTTATTTTAAATAATAAACACTTAGTTTTTGAAATACCTTGTGATTAAAATATGTCTTGAAAATTCTGTGGGAGAAAAATATTATCAGCATGAATGGTTTGGAACATTTTGATAATGTTTTGAATACATAAGAATTGTCGTTGTTGATGTATCCAAGAACATTAAAAGTTTGTTTTTCGAAAAACTCCCCCTCAAAAATAGAATCCCAATTGGGAATAATTGTAGTCTTTTTTGAAACTATTATGGGGATGGAGTGTTGAACACACAATTTTGAAAGATTATGAATTGTCATCGAGAAATTCTTGAAAAATTGTGTTCAACTTTTTAAAAAACCAAATGTTAGAGGACTTCTCTTCTAACGTTAAGGGTAAGCGCACTGAAACGTACACTATCCATTTTTTGAGCTAAAGATATTTGAATGTTGGTAAGAACTGCTCAGACCGGAAAACGTAAATTGTTCTGTTGTGCGAGGATAAGTTATAAAACCTCCTTTATTTGAAGTTCTATTTAGGTGATGTACTGACATTTGCACATAGCCTTTTAAAAATTAGAAATGACATGTTTTTAAAAAACTATTTGAAAACTCTCGCTCGAACTTCATTTACACACCCGTGTCAATGTTAATCGACATTTCTAAGCACGTAAATGTTATCGATTCCAAGAGACATGTCGAGAAGAATCTTTTTGGAAATTTTCTGATTTTGTATTTATTTACCTGTTGTCCTCAGCATTGCTATATGATGGTGGAATAGTAATTCCTACTTTTTCGTGATGTAGCTGTCTTGACTGCTAGAGGAACAACTTTTGGAATCAGCTTTGAACTTGACGGTTCGTTACTGTGGTCGTAAATTCCGAGTTCTGAACGGTTATGATCAGAAGTCATTTGATGAAGAACGAGGGTTGAATTGCGGTTCTGTTAAACGTCTATTGCCATTTGAAGACCGAGGCTTTATCTGCTGTGAATCAAACATCTTTGAACATTGAGGATGGGGGCATGCCTGATGTGTTATTTCACGAGGGACCAACCATTTGATGTGCTCAATCTTTTGTTGAAACCATGTTTCTGCATGGTTTCATTAGATTATCAATAATTATGCAACCACATATGGTGCTTTTTCCTGCTATGCATTGATTTTAGTGCATCTGCATTTAAGTCAATTCTTTGTTGCTTTTAACCATTGAATGATGTACCTGCACTTAAACCCAGAGTTTGTTTGCATGCATGAATATGAGGGATATCTACATTTGAACCATGTGTGGGTTCATTTTCAACCTTGCCCGTATAAGAGTTGAGTAGCTTTCCAGTTGGAACCACCTTTGACAAACTGTCTGAGAACTCTACCCGTGGTTGGCCACCTAATGGAAAGATCTTGGAGTCCTGGTTTTTCTCAGGACTAGTGGTAGTATTTTGTTGTGTAAAACCTATGTCCTTTGGGGATCAGTCTTTCTGGTTTCTTAGATTCACTTGTCTTTTCAACGGGCACATATCTCTTTGTTGTGTTATGGGATTTTGCGTCCTTAATCTGTGCAGAAGCACGAGGATTTAACTTTGAGAGGTATTCTAAGACGCATTCATCATGATTTGCAGTGTAAAGGTACTTTTTGCATGTAGACATTGCAAGTGTCATTGAACTTAAAGAAAGGGCTTTTGTTTCCTTGATGTTCTCCTAAGTGAATCTTTGTTTGAAAACCCGAACTTAATCAATTGATTGCTTGCCAATTCATTGGTTTTGGTTTTGCAACCATTAGCAAGTATTGGGGTAAATCTTAGCAGGATCAATCATACTAGGTTTTCCATTCACATCTTTGTCTTTCTGAAGTTGTGCACTTTTCTTAGCTTTCTCTAGGTAGTAGTTATGAACCATGTCATTTGAGCCTACAAATTCTTTAGGTGACTGAAATGACACATGCTTTGGGTTATTCCTAGAGGGGCCAGGTGCAATCACATTGGTGTCGGTTGTAAATTTGCTTGTTTTCTAATCTGAGGCAAATTATGTTGAGTGACTTGTTTAAACAAACCATCCGACACATTAGTTTTATTAACCGACTGTTTCGTTTGAAAACTTCTCATTTCAGGAGAATTTGAAAAAGGAGTCGGTTTTCCTAAAACTGATGGTTTTGGAATTCGTTGAGCATTTGGTTGTCGAACAACAGATGGTTTATCAAACTGAGTTTCCACAGACTTTCCCTTGCAGTTCCGATGAGTTTCTTTTAACTCATTTATGGGCCATGTTCTGTCTTGCATTTGAGCTTTCAAATCTTGTATTTCCAAGATATTGTTCAGTTTTTTCGAAATACATTTGAAGCATTTTCTTTGCATACCTGGGTTGTTTTTCATTCTGTTCTTTAGAATTTGCTAAAGAAAGTTCAAGAGAAATATGGAGTGTTTTTTTAGTTTAGCAATACTCTTAAAAGCTTTATTATGAACTTCGTTTATTAAAGATTAGTTTTTTTGACAGCTTTAGTGCAAGACATTTTTTTTCTTCTTTGATCTTTATGAAGATACAAGCATTGTAATTCAGTATAAGCATTTTATCAGACAGAGAATGCAAAATACGAACATTGCTACATCTCTTTAGACACACATCATTCGAGAGTAGATCATATATGTTTGAAAAATCAGCCTTTTCTGATTCAAGTTCGTCAATCTCCTTTTCAAGGGATTTAACGTACTCCAAATCGTCATGCATTTCTATTTTTAGTTCATGAACAAAACAATGACTGTCCAGTATAGTTAGTTTGAAAGTGAGCATTAAATAAGGTTTTTGATCCAAACTTCCATACTCTTAGCAGTTCGGGTTAGGAAATGCACTTTTAGTATGTTTAGACCAAGCTTGTTCTACATAATTGTTCTAAAATGATTGAGTTGTTTGACATTTCGTTATAAAATTGTTACTTTTCATAAATGGATTTATGAAACGGGTAGAAATGGCATCGTTTTTAGCAATGTTTGGTTTTGTTCTGTTAAACGTTTTTCACCACATTGTCTTCCTAACTTCTTTAGCGCGTTCCAACTACTGATAAAGTACTCCCAGTGAAAGGTCCTTTAAAATTTCAGAAAGATATTCTGATTAGTGTAATCATATATGTGTTTCACTTTGTCTTTTTTCAATTTTGATTCTACTCTCATTTTTAAGAGTCATGGTCTCTTCCCTTTCAGGGGCAAATCTGTTTGCATGATCAGAATTATCATATGGGATCTCATACAAACAGGGCTTTTCAGATTGAGCTTTCTTGAGGTACCTTGGATTGGCAAAGGTTAGTCTACCATTATATGTCGCGCATTTAGGTGCTAACATATGAATGGTCTGAATTGACTGATTATGAGTATAAACAATTTCGTTCAAAAACTTTAAAATGTTTGGCATTTCAATCATTTTGTCAATATCTTTATCTTACTTAACCTTTAAATCCGAAATGACCTTACTTTTCTCTTTGAGTTGACCTTCAAATTGTTACTTTATTAAAAGACTCCTTTTTACCAACTCATCGTGTTTTTGATTGACAATGAAATTTTCATAGGCTTTTGTGTTTAAACGTCTTTTATGTCAATGTCGTTACGAGCTAATAGTTTCCTAGAGTTCTTCATTTACTTTGTTTGAAGAATGTCATAATCAATCGTCCGGTCATTTTAAAGGCTTTGTACTCTAAACTCATTTGTTTGTTCTGAAATGCAATCTGACAACTATCCCTGACAACTAATAGCCTACCCAGAGCACTATTGGTTTTTCATCAGGTTCGTTTTGCACTTTTCCATTCTTGAGTCAATGTTGACGTATTGCTTTCTTTTTTATTGCTTTAAAAAATCATTTTGTTTTTTCTAGTATCAAGAAGTTAAATTTGCCAATTTATTTAGCAGCGCTGCACGCTCATCAGCACATTCATGCAGCATGTTTCTCGAATGTTGTCTTCATTGGCAATGACATTCTTTCATCATTGTTTTGTTTACTGTTCCAATGGCCGTATCAGTAGAACTTGATTTGCAGGTAAGACTTAATGAATTCTTTTGCCATGACAAACCGTTAATGTGCTTCAATTCCCCCTTGCTCTATCAATCTCTTCATCTAGATAACATCCACTGCTTGTTTCATCTCTGAACTTGTAACCGATGAATTGAACTCTTGAACCCTTGCATCTGTTTTGAATCTGCAACTGTCTTTCACTCAAAATTTTTTAACGTCATCTTAAGCTCTTGCTCATGACTTGCTCCTTTCTTATTATTACAATTTGCTCATGGAGTTCATGTTTTGGATGTTGTTTCCTTGAATGTTTGAGCTGTCATTTTAGTGTAATCTCTGAAAGCTTTTCTCTTAATCTCTCGATATGATGGAATTGATCTTGATAAAAATATCGAGAGGCTTTAACAAGTCAGAGTTAATGGAACCTTTCAAACTGTACTTTGATCACATGTGGACGCGGTATTTTGGAATCCATCTGTGAAAGTGTTTTGCATTGAGAAGTGTTTCTAAGTTATTATGTGTTGAGTCAACTGGAACTTGAAGTTCTGACACTATCACCAAAGGAGTTTGCAAAGCTTGTTGTACCTATATAGGAACAGAGAGAAGTCTGTCTTTCGAGAATGTTGAGTGGTTAAATTTAGTGCATATAATTTGTTCAAGGAGTTTTCTTTGAAAATCTTTGCTTGCTCCAGCAGTTTTGTATCTTGGTTCCTCTAAACTGAACCCGAAGGTGAGTTAACTTGGTTCCCATTTTATCGTGAATTATGAAGTGTGAAAGATTTTGTTGGATCTTAAGTGGATATGATGTGATTGAAATTGTGGTTGTATGCAATTCACGTTCACGGGATTTTACTCGTCTATGATTAAAACCGATAATATTGATTTAACGGGATTTTACAAAATCAATAGAAAAACCGTGAATTGATATGAATACTCGATTGTTGTTGGAGAGTTTTTTCTTGTATGATTAATGCGGTATAAGTCCTTCTCGATGTGGTTTTTGGTTTTGGTTTGTTAGGATATTCGGCAGCAGTTGATGAATACTTGGGGTGAAAAAAATAAATTTTTACCTTATTACCAAAATCTAAATTTGGTGTAAAAATAAGCTAAAAAGGCTATAGAAAAAATTATATTTTACTTAATTTTTTTCGCCAAAAAGTGTCGCTAAAAAGGTGTCGATCGAAAAAAAATTTTACCCTATTACCAAAATTTGAATTTGATGTAAAAATAAGTTAGAAAGGCTATATAAAAAATTACATATTACTCAACTTTTTCCGTAAAAAAAAGTGTCGCTAAAAAGGGTGTCGTCTGGATACTTTTTTTTTTTTAAATCAAACCGCTGCGTTAGGTGTTGAGCAAACCGCCGCCAATAAAATATAGCAAAACCGCCGTTGAAACTGAGTAACTCGCCGGCAATAAAATAAAGCAAACCACTGCCAGTTGGTAACTCGCCTCCTAGACTATTACTAATTCGCCGTCCTATATTTTATTCACCGCCTTCAAGTTGTACAACTCGCTGCCAACCTTTCTAGTCAAACCGCCTTCTCAGACATGTCACCGTGGGGTTTTAATAAGCAAACCGTCGTGTGTTTTTAATTTGGGCAGAATAACGTTTGATTTTATCTCAATATAATAAGCAACTCGCTGTCAACCTGTCAAACCGCCTTGTATAATCATAGCAACTCACCACATTTTATGCAGACCGCCGTGAATATTTCTTAATATTAAACTCAATCCGCCTTTGACCAAGTCAAACCGTCGTGGCACTTTTCCTAAAATCACGGAGCTTGTCCCCTAACTTGTCAACCCGCCAGTAAGAAAATCAATAAAATAGTCAAACCGCCATGAAGAACTTCAAGTACGAATTGAGCATAATCAAACCAAATGAACTTTTTTACTCACGAAACTAAGCTATATTGTAATATTAAGTGGGTATATGACGATTAAACATACATCAACATGTATTTCCTTGTAGATCTTTACAAACGAACCAACCCCCCACTTAGAACACAAAAAAAATTCGAACCTTTTGATGCTTAGTTTTCGATCTTGAGCCTTGTTAATCACTTGTAGTGGCAACACATGAACCTCCTTTGCATTTATAACAAGAAAAAAAACAAGATTAACCAACCAATTAAGCCCAAATAAGCTTTTTGAGCCGTGGGTTTTTTTTTCAACCAAAGATAAGCCACGAATTTTAAGCTTATTAACCACACAAATCAAACACGAATCCACTTAGGCTCTGGTACCAATTGTAGTATCCCGTAACACTTCACATCATATATTTAAACACGAAATTAGATCAAGAAAAGAGATGAGGAGATGAGTTGGTTTCTTTAGAGAGAGAAATAAGAGAGAGAGAGATGAGAGAATATAGGAAAAGAAATTAATTTAGAAATGAACAACTAACTCTTTTCTAAATAGAAAAGAGTTTATATACCCCGTCGCGTTAAATGACGCACGGGATATTTAACTTGGACCCGGGCTCGGGTTTTGCTTGGGATTAAACCCGAAACATATACAATATTAGATTAACTATCGAGCCCGATTCCCGATATTATACTATTACAACATTAACTAATTAAATGACCAAGACTCGTACACGTAATGAACGAACTTCCTGTTCGGCTCAATATTTTGAGGCTAACAGATGGCTATGAGGGTTGAAGAACTATTAGACTGGATCATGGATTCATGGGGCTCATACCATGTAACATACATGAGAGATTACTTGGTTGATTTTAAAGAGTATGACGGTCATGATATACTGCTTGGTGATGGCAGGGAATGCCGTGTACGGGGGACGTGTAAGGTTCAAGTACAGATAAGGGATGGGTCAAGTTTCGTGTTAAACAACGTCAGGTATGTTTCAGAATTAAGGCGAAACTTGATATCGCTGGGCACTCTTGAAAAAGAGGGTTTTACCGTGAAGATGCAGTCGGGCAAGATCAAGGTTATAAAGGGTTCACTGGTGGTATTATCAGGAACAAGAAGAGCTAATTGCGTATATACCCTGGACGGTCATGCAGTGACCAGGAAGACATTGAAGGGTAGGAAGCACTTAGGAGAATATTAGACTGGGTGGAAGATCAAGACGGGTAATGTTCTTGATTTTTGTAATAAGAGGTCTACACAAAAATGTACGAAGAGTGGGGTCGCCAAACATTTGGGTGTTGCAGTAATACAGCAGCAGAATGGGTTGGTTAAAGAGACAAACGTGACACTCTTGGCTAAGGTACGTTATTTTCTAATTCAGTCTGGTCTGTCCAAGGTTCTTTGAGCAGAGGATACAACCATGTCTACATATCTAGTGAACAAGGTCACCATCATCGGCGATTGGATTTAAGACCCTATAGATTTGTTAGGGTTTTTTGGTTGGCTTGCTAGTATTAAGCAAGGGATGCTTGAATCGGTTAAGGTCAAGTGCATATTACTGGGATACCGTAAAGGTATAGTGGGTAATAAAGCTTTGGAGGTTAGATGACGTTACTTCAAAGGTAGTGCTTTACATGAATATGGGTTTCAATAAAAGTGGGGAATACAAGAAAACTTTTATTAGTTCTGGTGTAGGTACGCGTTCAGTGCAGGTGTTGCAAGGAGTTGAGTTTGAGGTGGAACCGCAGGAGGATCATACATTTGAGGTGGAACCTCATGGGAATGTCGATCATGTAGCTGGTTCACAGGAAGTACAAACTCAAGATTTGATATACTACCATTTAGCACGTGATAGGGAGCAACACTCAAAACATGAACTATTCAGCTATAGAGAAGACAGTAATGAGGCTGCTTTTGTAGTTGCTGAAGCGGAGAAGATTTATGCACATGAGTCATTTACTTTCAATAATACAGTTGCTTGTGAGATGATTTCCAAGTGGAAGACTGGATTGAAAGATGATATGGATGCTCGGTTAGATGTGTATGTGCTTAGCAAAGGTTGCAAGAAATGCAGTGACGACAGCGATGTCTATTACTGGGAGTATACACCAGGTATGTTCTTACATCTATTTCTCTATATAGATGATATGATTTTTTCTTGCGGATGCAAGGCTGAGATCTGGGCTACCAAGGGTTTGCTGGATAAAGCAAAGGGAAATGTACTTGGAATGGAGATCGTCAGGGATCAGAGTGGTAATACTCTAAGGGTGTCACAGTCCAGGTTTTACAACGAGAAGTTGGTACAGACTTTGTTAGAGGGACACTCCATACTGTCATTGGAGGGTAGTCTATCAGGGGACTGTGATGTGGAAAAGAATAGTAAGTGATCATGTATATATGCGGTAGGAAGCCAGGAGTATTAGATGGTCTGCACGAGACTTGACATAACATCTGCAGATGTAGGTATGTTGAATAAGTTTGATCTTGGATTACAGACAAACGTACATGTTTTTGTGGATTTTGACTACGCCATGGGAAGATCGATCACTGTCATGGGTAGATCAATCACAAGGTACGAGTTGATGATACAAGGATGTACAGGAAGCTGAGAAGCTATGATGCTGCACATGATGGCTTTGTCGCCAACTGAAGCGGGGTATATGACACTTACGGAGGCTGTAAAGGAGGCTAGTTGGATAAATGGACTCTTGACAGAGTCAAGAGCTAAGCTAACGTCAACATTAATTTTTGCTACTGATGTCTTGTAAAAGGCAATCCGTGTTCTGAGGTTCCAGCAATGGTTGAAGTTGCTATGTATCGTAGAAGACTAATATGATACTAAGGTGAAAATTGTTATATGTTAGTATGCATATTAGAGATAGTATAGGGAGTAAAGAGAAAGTTTAGCCCAACTAGGATTGAATGTATAGGTCGGTTTTTCATACTCTATATATACCATCTCATACGATGGTTTAGATTAGGGCATTAAAAAGAGTCGATTGGTTTTTCTCTTTGTAGCAGCAGTCAGTTTCAACTCCATCAAGAGTTGGTTTTCTATCTCTACAATAAAGAGGTGAGGGGGGATGGGTCATTGTACTGTTCATTCTTTCCCTTGTTCTTAATAAATGATAGTTGAGAGCATCTCGTGTGTGGTTTACTTATTTGTCGATATAGGTTTCGATTTGGTGTGTATCTTAATATTCAACAAGTCTATGTTCCGCATTCTAGCATTTCGGTTTGTTGGTTGATTTCCAACACCAACAATTTCTTTTAAGATATAACATATATCACATTAATCAAAGCTTTTATATATTGATGTTCGAAAAAATTTATGCACCCGGCCAGTTGTTTATAGTCTTGAATTCGTCGCTGGAAACATATACGTTTAAGAAATTCTTATGAAATGAAAAAAAGGTGAGTAAATTTTGTAGGTAAAGCCTAACTTGTTAATTTTGTTGTTTAGGATGTATGATTATTTAATTTGTGGCTATTCTTTATAAGGTGTCAAATTGACTAATCATTCTGCTTGAACCATAGGCAGAGAGGTCTCGGAAGGGTGTGCAAGAGGTGTAGTCGCACAGGGCCTCCACTTTGACGGAGCCATATTTTTATTAGTTCTGCATATAAATAGGTGTCATATTAAACACATATGAGCTGTATAATATAAGTTTATGTGCAACTTCTCTTTAATTTACAAATGTAGTGGGGCCTCATTTTAGTTATTGCATAGAGCCACCGAAAACCACAAGACGGCCATAGGTCGCATGAGGTGGCGTGTGTTTCACGTGTCAGCATGAAATAGTCATGACATTAAAGCTAAGAAGCCACGTAGACATGCAATTTGTACGATTCATAGTCAACTTAAGAATGACATGTCACCCACAAGCACGTGCTGGTTAACAAGAAACACATGCATCTAATATAAAGTCGCATGATGATATTATACATTATTGTATTAGCGTCTGTTACATAGTCAACCCTTGCATCATTCAGCAATAGAGTTGCCAACCTTCTTCACCAATTTAGGAGGAACTAATTCAAGTTGATCTTATATAACAAAAACACAAGCCGGATATCCTCTCTTTGCGGTGACATGTAATTAATCCACAATTTTTGCGATAAAATGCTATACGAAAATGGTTACGAGGCTTTTATTTGTTCTATTCTCCGATGGGCAATTGGTTGTATGTTCAGTAAGTAAAAGAGGTCTAAAGCAAGCAGACTCTATAAAACCTAAATATTATTGGTTGGGCTCTGATGATGCGGTATGCGTTTCAGTTTCACGAGACCAACAAATACATGTTGTTGGCACCAGAAAAGGTGTCATAGAGTTGTATGAAATTAGTGAACCCGTATCACTTATTCGCTCAGTACCTTTACATGACTAGGGGTAAGTTATTCCTTTTATGACATTTAAGTTTCAGAAAATAGTCATATTTCATGTTACTCACTACGATAAGAAGTTTGAGAATTTGAAAAAGAGATCTAGGTAGTGTTTAGTTGGAGGAAATTTTTTATGTTTTTTCGTTTTTAAATTTTTAGGGAAAGGAAGTTTTTCTAGCTTCTTTAGAGAAGAGTTGAGAATTTTGAAAACATGTTTATATGGAGTTGCATTTTTTCTTTTTAAAAATAGATAAGGGTAAAATGAGATTTTCTATTTTTCTATATAAGAATGGAAAATGTGAATTTCTTTTTTTTTGAAAAATATTGAAAAAAATGCGACTAAACAGGTTTTCAGTTTTTCATTTTCAAATGAAAAATTTCCTGAAAAATAGAAACTTTTTCCCCAACTAAACACACCCCTAATATTTGTGTTGTTTTTAGGAATCTACATTATCATAATATACATTTATGGTACTCAATATAACTTTTATATAAAAGGCAGAAATCGGGAACCATGCTTCTCCTTTAATGCGCCCCGCCTGAAAACCCACCGGAACCCGTCAACCCGCCTGAAAACCTGCCACCCGCCGAAACCCGTCGTTTATCCCGAATACTACCCCGACCCGTTGATTATTAGCCCTCCACCCACGCACCTTACTCACATACTTCTCCACCCATCTTCCTCCTCACACTCACAACCCTCCTTCTCCCTCTTCACTCGCTGCCACATACCCCCGACTCATCTCCCCTCACATATTCCCACTCTAAAATACACACACATACATAAATCGCCCCCCAATTTTGTTATCGGTGGTTTCTCGCTGGAGAAAAAAACACGCAGAAACAAAATGCGTCTCAGATAATTTGAATTCAAGATTCTGATTCTTGCATGCGTGAATGGGTTTCTGAGAGGAGATATAGGAAGAGATTTATAAAATTTGTTTGAGTCATACCTTATAAATAAGGTATGATGGTTTTATATATTGAATCTTTGTGGTTGTTTTTTAGTTTTCTGTTATTCATTTTCGCATATTAGATATTCGGCTTAATATGAGGCAGATGCGGCGGTGGTGTAGCAAGTATTTCGGCAGGATTGAATTTTTTTATGGTAGGTTTGTCTATTAAATTTGTTACATCATATTGATTCTACATAAACATGAATTTGGGCTTATGTGATTGTATATTGATGATTTGTGTGTTTTTGGGGTTTTTATAGCAGAAATCTGTGTTGATATTTGCGTCGGATAAGTATCGATGTCGTGAAGTTTAAACCGGTATTCGATCTACAGGTGCAAATTGTAGTCGGCTACGTTTTAATATTCCTTTTATCAAATGTGTTTTCATGTCTCCTAAGCAGAACGCGTACCTAAAATGTCCTGTTTCGACCGTACCCATTTAGGACAACAGTCAACATTATAAACTGACCGATAGTAAGGGTGGAAAATTACAATACGAATACGACAACTCTGTTAGTTAATTAAACATTTATAGACACACTATCATAAGCCAGTCTGAGATGTTGATTGTTGTTTTCATTTTAGGTGCGAACACGCAACCATGAGTTTGCTTTAACAAGTGCACGAGCAGAAGCGGAGACAGACTAGGCAACATTTACATATAGTTTTCCCAGATTCGGTTTCGAGAGGACTGTGGAAAGGAGGCAGAAGCGGATGATAAAAAGTAGAGAACCTGTTGCATGTTTACGCGCAAGAAAACAGGTAACATTTTCAAATTACGACTTTGATTCCAATTAGGTATACTAAACAAAATTATGGGTCATATACTCCATACTAATAAAGTTAATTTAAATAGAAAGAAGTAATGACGATGGTGGTTATGTTGATGCTTTTCTTTCGGGGACAGGGTCGGAATACTCGAAACCACGGTGAGTTTTTAGTTAAAAAATGTCACAATTCTGCTAATTTTTTTTGTAAATCTGTTTTGATTTTTTGCAAGTTTAGTTTCACTGATGAGGTGATGTTGCGGTGGTGGGTCGGCTGCTTGATCAGAAAAAGGTGAGTGTTATCTTAGAAAACTATGTTTGGATTTTGTTGTTTTCCTGAGAGATTTTTGCATAAGTTTCGCATATATGAAAGCAATACATGCCACTCGGCAATCGAATTGATCAAATATTTCCAAGCTTTCAGAAACGAAAGTCCGGCAACTTAAACCTTCCTATTAATTATTCTGTATCCACTTTGGTAATAGTTCATAGTATAATGCTATTCTGCGTTTCAGGCTAATGTGGACGATAATGAACAATTGACTGCCTCTAGCTTATAACTCCTACCATGCGCAGGCACAAACTTAAAAAAGATAAGCATCTGTACAATTGCTGCTGTTATATCTACCGTTTTAGGAATTATCGTATATGATGTTTCAAAATTTTCCAAACTTCGAACTTGCTTAGGGGTGAGCGGATAACTACTTAAGTAAGCGATTCCAAACACCCTCTTAAACAATTGTATTACTTCCCTTTTTCAAAGCACCTTAAAAGATGTACTTAATTGTGTTTGAAATCTGTTAATACAAATAATGTCTAAAAACGTCAATGTTTTGATAATAACAAAATGTGAAAACGTTTACGATAAAATTAAACGTTTATAAATTACTAATCATAAAATTCTATTTCTAAGATTAATCACTTAAGGTATGGATAAACATGTAACACCCCCAAATCTGGGTTGCAGCGGAATGTTGAATATCCGAGGGCGTTACTTCATAGATCAATAGCACAAGATATGAGAACGACCACTAAACG
>BQNB010145205.1:0-16749 GCA_026074375.1 Tanacetum coccineum
CAAGGTTTAATTTCTTAGTGGTTAGTATTGGTATGATAAACCTATAGCTACGTTTAAGGGGAGGCTTAGTTATATAGTTTGTATAATTTTGGTAGTTAATAATATTAATTATGGTAGTTAGTAGTATTAATTCTGATAGTTTATTAATTCGGGTAGTTAGTTTAAGTTAATTCTGGTTTATACAAACTCCTGTAGCATGTTATTCTTTGTTTTAGACTAATTCTTGCAGAATAACATGATTTGCAGATGTAGGTGAAGTGTGAAGACGGACCTTTGTTTATTGGTAAGCTTCAGTAAAACTTAATTCTGGTTGAAAAGAAGTTAATTCGGGTTGAAATATAGTAACACGCACCCAAAATGGGACGCAAGCGGAATAAGGGGTTGGCGAGTGTTACTTCATACAAAGAACAATACACATAGATATGAGAACGACCTCTATATGAGTCGTTTGAGAATTGATACATTGGAGTTAAATAGACTTGTTTGTTATAATAGCCAACTTAAATAGTTCATCCATGAAAGTAAAGATTTTAAGACATAACAAATATTCCAAAATGTAATGCATCCAATTTTTTATAGTAATGACTCCAAAATGATGACCACCAATGTATCCTTGTTCTTACCTTATTGACCTGAGAAAAACATGCTTTAAAACTTCAACAACAGTTTGGTGAAAATGCACATTTTAGTAAATGTATAAAATAAGGGACACACAAGATTTCCGATGTAAGACATGTAACACATACCAATAATCTTAAAAAGAAATTACGAGTGCAAACTAAGCTCATGACAACAATCCGAAGCTCGACTAATATGTATGCAATTTAATGCATCTAAATTGCCCCATGTAGATGTTTCAACCCGCAACATCCAAATTGTTTCGACGATGTATCACGTTCGTTTGATTTCAGTATCTTCGAAAACGTGATGAGTGCTACTCACCCCAACGGGGATGCAATCCCAAATTAGATCCTATTCATCAACATATCGCGCAACGCTAACTAGCAATTGACAGTTTCATGATAGTGGGCCAATAGTGGTACGCTACTTAGGCCAACTTGTAATATGTTTAAAAAGAGTACTTGCTTCCAAATGTAAAATGATGCATGTTTCTCACCCCAAAGTTGTAAAACAATGTAAATTGATAAAAAGCGGGGCTATAACTCACCGTAAAGTGAATGATTGATTATCTAGAATCAAATGAGTGAAACGCCTCGCAATTTGAATGCACCTATTTAATTATAGCCGTATGAGTATAATGTATTTCATAGAATTAAAACATCACATGTCGTATAGTTACACCCCACTAATAGTTTTTATTAATTCTTTAAAAGTTAAAACAATAATTAACTCGTACTTTGTTAAATGGAAACGTGTGTACTTGTGTTCGTAAAAGAAAAATATTATTTTTATTTACTAACGCATCATTTGTAAAAATGTATGATTTAATAATGATATGTCATTATTAACTTAATTGTTTTATAAAAGATTGTATAAAAATAAAAGTAATGCGCGCGAGTTTTAAACTTCATATCTCTAATCGTTTCGACTTCCGTTTCATATGTTTCTTACGTCCCACAGTCTCCGTATTAAAAGACTTTAAAAAAATAAAAAAAAGTTTAATAATAGGGGTTTCAAAACATCATATATTATAAATTATAAAGTTTAAACCTCTAAAGATCAACAGCATTGTTTATTTGCCTGCTTTCTATCTCAGGAGGAACCTAAAAAGATTGCTGAAGCTCTACAAGATGACAGTTGGGTTCAAGCCATGCAAGAAGAGTTGTTACAATTCAAGCTGCAACAAGTATGGGTTCTTGTAGATCTACCTCACGGAATGAAGGTCATTGGTACAAAATGGGTCTACAGAAATAAAAGAGATGAAAGAGGAGTGGTTGTGAGAAATAAGGCAAGATTGGTGGCCCAAGGGTACACGCAGGAAGAAGGTATTGACTATGATGAGGTTTTTGCTCCTGTGGCAAGAATAGAAGCTATCAGGTTATTTTTAGCCTTTGCCTCATTTATGGGGTTCATAGTATACCAAATGGATGTAAAAAGTGCCTTTCTGTATGGCACTATAGATGAAGAGGTTTATGTCTCACAACCTCCTGGCTTTGTTGATCCTGATCACCCTAAGAAGGTTTATAAGGTGGTCAAAGCTTTGTATGGATTGCATCAAGCTCCTAGAGCTTGGTATGCTACTCTATCAACATTCCTAGAGAAGCATGGATACAAGAGGGGTACGATTGACAAGACTTTATTTATTAAAAGGGACAAGAAGGATATCATGCTGGTTCAAGTGTATGTTGATGATATCATTTTTGGATCTACCAAAAAGTCTTGGTGTGATGAGTTTGAAGCCTTGATGAAAAGCAGATTTCAGATGAGTTCTATGGGAGAACTCACATTTTTCTTAGGATTACAAGTCAAACAGAACAAGGCAGGAATCTTCATATCTCAGGACAAGTATGTAGCTGAGATACTCAAGAAATTTGATCTTGTAAATGTGAAAACTGCAATAACCCCCATGGAGACCAAAGTGGCATTGACAAAAGATGAGGAAGCTGTTGATGTGGATGTGCACTTATACAGATCCATGATAGGTTCTCTCATGTATTTAACTGCCTCTAGGCCTGATATAATGTATGCAGTATGTGTTTGTTCTCGTTTTCAGGTCACTCCCAAGACTTCACATCTCAATGCTGTGAAGAGAATCTTTAAGTACCTTAAGGGCAAACCACATTTGGGCTTATGGTATCCTAGAGAATCACCTTTTGACCTGGAAGCATTCTCTGACAGTGATTATGGTGGGTCCAACCTTGTCAGGAAATCCACAACAGGTGGTTGTCAATTTCTTGGACAAAGACTTATCTCATGGCAATGCAAGAAACAGACCATAGTGGCTACTTCTACAACTGAAGCTGAATATGTAGCTGCTGCAAATTGCTGTGGACAAGTATTGTGGGTTCAAAATCAACTACTGGACTATGGTTTCAATTTCATGAATACCAAAATCCACATTGATAATGAAAGCACAATCTGCATTGTGAAGAACCCAGTGTATCATTCCAAGACAAAGCACATCGAGATACGTCACCATTTTATAAGAGATTGTTATGAGAAGAAGCTCATTAGTGTGGAGAAAATTCACACAGACTTAAATGTAGATGATCTATTGACTAAACCTTTTGATGGGCCACGGTTTAATTACTTAGTGGTTAGTATTGGGATGATAAACACATAGCTACATTTAAAGGGAGGCTAAATTGTATAGTATGTATTAATTCGGGTAGTTAGTTTAACTAAAATATGGCTTAAGTAGTATTAATACTGGTAGTTAGTAGTATTACTACTGGTAGTTAGTAGTATTAATTCTGGTAGTTAGTAGTATTAATTCGGGCAGTTAGTTTAAGTTAATTCTGTCTATACAAACTCTTGCAGCATGTTTTTCTTTGTTTTAGACTAATTCTTATAGGAATAGCATGGATTTGCAGATGTAAGGCAGGTGTGATAAGGTCTTTGTTTTGTTAATCTTCAGTAAATACTTAATTCTGGTTGAAAAAAGTGTTAATTCGGGTTGTATCATAATTAATTCTGGTTGACCAAAGTTAAGTCTGGTAGTGTAAATTTTAATACTGGTAGGTTATTGTTAGTGCTGGTTGCGGGAAAATTGACTTTTCTGTTTAAACACTGTTTAAATGTTACCGTTATAGATTTTTACGACTCTTTTGTCGATCAACAAAGAAGCTATATATAGATAAAGTTTGATTTCTCTTTAATACTTATCTGTTTATTGCTATCTCATTTTCGCAAAGTAAAAAATCTTCTTTATTTTTATAAAGAATATAGTCAATTGTCTTGTTACCAGCATCTACAACCTCACTCGTACCTAAACCCAGTAAATTTTTAGTTGAAGTCACTACCTTTTATTACTACTTTTGATTCATGGTTCAATTAAAATACTGCGACAAACACAATCAAGTGGGGTTTTTGCGCAAGCCTGATGAAAGTGTAGGGTTTGCAGAGATAGTGGATTTTCTACGAGGTTCCAACCTCAGGTATGCTTTAACTACTAATCCTACTATCTATGATTCCCTAGTCAAACAGTTTTGGCAGACTGCTACTGCCAACACTCTTGCTGATGGGACTCTAGAATTACACGCAACTATTGATACCATTGTGTATACAATCACTGAGGCATCTATTAGAAATAAACTTCAATTAGCAGATGCTTCAGGGATTACAATGTTGCCAAACAATGAGATTTTTGAGGGGATGGGGCATATGGGGTATCCTACTGATGGATCTTTTACCTTTTGGAAAAGCTTTTTCACACCCCAATGGAGATTTTTAGTCCACCATATTTTGCATTGTATAAGCTCTAAAAGTGGTGGATGGGATCAATTTGGTAGCAATATTGCTACTGCTTTGATTTGTCTTTCCACTGGCAGAGTTTATAATTTTTCAAAACTAATTTTTGATGGCATGGTGGCAAACTTGAAAAGCAAAACAAAGTTTTTGATGTATCCTCGTTTTCTGCAACTGATTTTGGATATTCAAACGGAAAACAAACACCCTTATCTGGCTGTGACCCTGACCAAAAAGATTTTTGGGAATATGAAAAGGGGTTTTAGAGGGGCACCAAGACCTTTGTTGCCTGCTATGCTGCTTGTTGCTACTACTAATCCAAGTGCAGGTCAAGAACATCCTGATGTGGCTCAATCTCAACCATCATCATCCACAATTCCAGTACCATCTACATCTTTACCACCAGTACAATCTCCACCACCTATAACTGCTCCTATCCCTGCATCTACACCTACACCTATCCCTGAAACTGACCCTGAACCTATGGAGCACACTTTTGAGGAACCATCCCCTGCACACCAACACTTCTCACCCCCACAAGAGCATGCCCAAGGACAGATGACTGTGGATGATTTGCTTCAATTAGTTCCTCAATTAATGACAAGAGTTGATAGTCTGGAAAAGGATCTCAAGCAAACCAAGCTGACAATGGGGAGTGCTATTGTGAAGTTGGTCAAGAAGGTGAAGAAGCTGGAAGGTATTTTGAAAAGGAGAAATGTGGTCTTATCAGACTCTGAAGAGGAAGAACCTGAGGCTCAGGGGAGGAAAAGTCAAGATGATCCTCTAGTTTCTTTGGTACAAGGGCTGGTTACTCCTTCTAAGACTACTGTCAATGCTTCAGGGGAGGAACAAGTTGAAGACATAAGCCCTACTACATTAGAAGCAGCTAAAACTCTCTCCAGGGTTGCTTCTCAAAAGCCAAAGTCAATAGATAAGGGAAGGAGGTATAAGAGAAGGAAAGAGACTAAGGGAAAGAAGGTTGTCACTAGCTTGGATTTTCAAGAAGAAGTTAGTACTGGTGCTGAAGGAGTTAATACTGCTGAAGGAGTTAATACTGGCAGTATTAAAGTTAGTACTGTTAGTGGGCAGAACAGTGTAGTATGTTAGTGCTAAAAAGTCTACTTCTTCTGTTGATAAAGGCCAAAGAGAAGGAAAAGCTCCTATGATCAGTGAAGAAACTCCTAAGAAGTCAAAAGAACAAATTCTACAAGAGGAAGCTAGCCTTGCTGAAGCAATCAGATTGGATTCCTTACAGAAAGAAGAAGAGGCTAAACAAATACACTTGGATTCACTCTTAGCTCAAAGAATTGCAGAAGAAGAAGAGTTAAATGAGCAACAAAAGAAAAGAAAAGCTCAAGTTCAGTTTGAAGCTCAGCATTACACAAATGAAGATTGGGATTTGATTAGAGCAAAGATTGAAGCTAATGCAGAGTTGTCAAAAAGCATGCTAGGAAGTGAATTACAAGGAGAAGATTTTGCAAAGAAAATGGTTGATCTTGTCAATCAAAGGAAGAAATATTTTGCAGAGGAAAGAGCTAAAGCTAAAAGAAATAAGCCCATGACCCAATCACAGCTCAAGACTTATATGATGAATTATTTGAAGAATCAGGGGACATGGAAGTTATCTCAGCTGAAGAATTTGAGTTTTGAAGAAGTCAAGGAAGAATTTGATAAGCTTGTGAAACAGGTTGAATCCTTTGCACCAATAAATTTTGAAGCCACTAAAGCTAGCTTGAAAAGATTTGGTGAAGAGCTTCAGACAAAGACTTCAAAAAGACTGAAAGATGATGAAGCAAAGGATGATGAATTAACCAAGAAGTCTGGAAAAAGAAGAAAATAGATAGCAAGAAGAGGATTGAATACAAATGTTGATAAGGATGACTCTGAAGATTCAGATGAAGTTGGTGAGCAAGAAGAGTCTGTCACAGGTACTAATCTCTAATTAAGTCTTGTATCCTGAGCTAAGAAAATACCTATTATAGCCACCTAAAAAGATCTTCAAGCAAGGAGAAAAATGACGTACCAAATAGTTAGGAATATGGAACTGATGTAGTGTACATTAATTTTGGTGCTATGTTGAAGGTTATATCTAGAGATGATCTTACTGAGTTATATAGGATAGTGATGAATAGATATGGGATGGATGGACCAGAGGATGAGCTAGAGAAGGTATTTTGGAAGTATTTAAAGAATATGTTTGAAGAACCTCTTAGTACAGATCCTATATGGAGTGAATTAGGACAGCAAAGGATCATAAGTTAGAGATATTATGAGTCCTGTAGAGTACATTGTTTGAACTTAGAGTCAATGGATATATAATATGCAGATTGAAAGACCATATCCATATCTGCTGAATTTTGCAAAGTCCATGCTAGATAATAATTACAAGGAGGAAAGCCAGATGAAAATTGCTACAAAATGTTAAAAATGATGGAAAAGCAAGCTGGTATTAGGAAGTAGTGAAGTCTGAAAAGTTAGAAGTCTAGGATAGAGATGAGAAGGATAACACTTGGTGGAGGTGCTATGCACTAACACAACAAATGGTTATCAGTTCACCATGTCTAATCAACATAAGAACTGGCTAGTCCAGGAGCAAACAGCTCTTGGTAAAGACTTCTCCAAATCCGTTCCATGGTTGGGACAACTTGCAATAATTTGTATGGTTTACAACTCACCAATAACCTGTTTAAGTGAAGAGTTGGCTTAAGCCCACAAGTTTATGGCTTTGTGGTAAAGGCCAGTGGAAAAACCAACTAGTCCATAAGATTATGCTTCTGTAAAGATAAATTGCAAATCCATATTAATTGTTGACACTTACACTAAATGTGGATTAGGTAATAAATCAACTCAACAAGTTCATTACAAAGAGTTTGACATGGTTATCAATCCCCTATGAATTTACCTTTCTAGTTGCCAAAGTGTATTGACTAGCCCTGAGCAAACGGCTACAGTAAAGGCATAATCAAATCCGTTTATGTCTTTGTAAAAATGTTTGCCAAAAAACATATGGTAATTCAACTCAAAAATGTATCATGTACTGAGAGTAAATGGTTTTCAGTAACCATGGACATGACACCTTACTGGTAGCCAAAGGACTGACAACTCCAGAGTGAATGGCTAACTGGTAAAGAAACATCAAATCATTTAAATTTTCATGATTCACCTCTCACAAGATTAACACACCTGGAAGTGATGATAAATATACTTGAAACTTTATGATTTGATGTACATAATTGTAAATGGTGCTGATACAAAGGATTGCTGGAGAACTTTGAAGAATAGTTGCTGCAAAGATAAAAAGAGAAGACTTGAAGTGTTGTAGATCAAGAATAACTTGAAGAATTCTATTTACAACATCCTCAAAAAGCTTAATATGTTTAAAGTAAAGATCAAGAATGTTTTTGAAGAAACTTAAAGTTCACAAGTGAAGATCAAGTTAGGGGAGGATTGTTTTGGAATATATTATAACAGACTAAACTGATATAACAGTTAAGTCTGGTAGTAATAGTTAGTTCTTGTAGTATTGAGTTAATACTGGCAGTACTAAGTTAGTACTAGTAGAGTAGCAGTACAAGAGTTAGTACTGGTCATAGTTAGTTCTGTTCATAGTTTTAAGTCTGTTTTATATAACAGAATAGTTAATAGTTATCTTAGAGATAACTTAGGAGAATATCTTAGGAAAGGAAATTTATTATCCTTTGACGTTTGTAAAGCCATTAGGGTTTCCCTTGGTAGTAAAGAGGAACCCTAAGGCACAATGTTTTCGAAGTACGTTTTGAAAATATCAATAGAAGCAAAGACTTAATAGTCAATTTAGAATTATTGTTTCTTCTTAATTCTTGTGTTAAGTTCCCGCATTAACACTTGAAGTATTTATATCAGTGTCTCTCATATAGTTGATTTGGATTTATCCAAGTTATCTATAGTCTTACAAAGGCTAGTCAGATCCTATACCAAGGACCTACATGCACCCATGCCTATTAGAATTAACCCGAATGAACTTAGACCTTCATGTTCTTGAATCAAAGTCAGAAAAATGTTGTATTTTGTATGTGTTGGTGTCCGAATGTAAGCAACATAGAAAAGGAGGAGAGAAAGATCTTTGTGTGTGTGTTTTTTGGTGAAAATGTGTGAGCTTGAATTGAAATAAATCAAAAATATCAAACATGCACTAGCCAACTTGGCTAAAATTTAGCCTTATTGTCCCCTCCTAAGGGTTTAACCAGTTTGGGTATCGTAGGGGTTCCTAGGTGATGTTTGTCACTTGTCGGGTCATCTAACGATCATAGTTTGAGTTTTAAAATGTGACCTAAAGTTTCTTATATTTTTAACGGATGTAAAAATATCTTTACATAAATTTAGAATATTCACACCATAGGACTTATAGTTAAATTGCTTTAGATTTAGTATGGACCATTTACGGACGTGCCAGAACGCGTTGTTTGACATTTTAAGCCGTTTGCGGGACAAACATCCCGGAAATAGATCAAATAAGGCTGTAAACCTCTAAAAAGGAATAATACATGGAATAATTGATTTATTGACTAAATAAATTATTGATTGACTACCGCCAACTAGTGTTTTGAAAGGATCAAGGCGCACTAAGGCGCAATGGCTTATGTCGCCTTGATGCAAGGTGCAGAGTCAGTCGCGGGCTTCATGACAAGAATCACCATTAAATTGAAGGATAAATTAATAGTATTAGGCAAAAATTTATAATTAATGATGATTTAAGTAACACTACATAATTATTGTATCTAAAAAAATAGAATACTGAAAACAAATAAATATCAGCAGATGTAACAGATTCTTGGCATGACGATATTAACGTTATCTCAGTGTAAAAATAGAGGAGGGAGTCAATATGTGCACACACTAGAAATTGAATGACGCAAACACTTAAATTGATTGATTTGATTTGGTTTCTAGGTAGTTTCCTTGTAATCTATTATTAACATATAAGGGCGATATATGTTAAATTCAAAAAGAAAGTTTTAAAATCCGTAACCTTTCCTAGGCACGCCTAGGCTCAAGGCTATAAATCCCAAGGCCCCTAACTTTTTTGAGCCTTTTTAACATGAAAGAGCCACGATCTAAAAAAAATCCCAAGATCTTTGCGCCTTAGAGCCCTTAGAGTAAAGGCGCGCTTTTTTAGAGACTATGCCCGCCAACATGGTACCGCTTTAATAGAAAAAGTAAAAGTCAAAAAGTCAAAGGACTTAAATAGAACATTATAAGTCTAGAAAATCCGTAAGGGTTACATTCTATCCCCCTTAAAAAAATTTCACCCAGAAATTCAACTAGTACTAGAGCTAAAGAGATGTGGGTATTTGAGTTTCATTTGATCTTCATGTTCCTAAGTAAACTCAGGTTCTCGTTTCGAATTCCATCAAACCTTGACGATGGCAATTCTACTCTGCTTCATCTTTTCGAATTCACGCGCTAGGATTTCTACATTTTCTTCCACAAAGTTTAACCTAGCATTAACTTGGATCTCTTCAAAAGGTATCTATAGTGTTAGGTCAGGAAATGTTGATCCCACTTGAATGATCTTTGCTTTAGCTTATCAAAGCTTAATTGTATTGAATAAATCCAAGACAACTATGGTAGAAACTTTGAGTTTGAATATCAAAGACTATGTGAAATCTAGTCAATGATACTAAGAAGAATTCTAATGAAACAGTAAAGAACAAGATTAATAACAATAGTTTACCAAACTTTCAGCCTCAATATAAAACAAACCACTCATATTGGTGTTAGGGATTACAAAACATTTATAAAGCTATGAAAATCAAAGATGTGTGTCTAACATTATGCCCTCTAGGGCCTCCTTTTATACACCAAAGATCATTAAGGCTTATAAAGACTTTCCCAAGTATTCATAATCTTTTTATAAACAATGTAATCCTAAACAAACCAGTTGATACATATCTTCTTTACAAATAACTTAATACTTATCTTCGTAAGTATTCTTGTTCTCTAATCAATCTTTATCTCTTCTCTGATAAGTCTTTGATCTCATCTCTGTTAGCATAAATCCTTCCAGCAGTTGTAATCACTCAGCAATTGTAACTTATAACCAACAGCATTAACTTTTATGTCAGCAGCACTTAGCAGTATTAACTCCAAAGAACATCAAAAGGCTTTTAATCCCAACAATCCTCCCCTAAACTTTATGTTCATCTTCTGAATCTTTAAGTTTCTTCATTAAAAGTCTTCACCATCACCAGGAGGATGCTTTCAAACACTTCATCTACCCTCTTGTTATTTTACCATGAGCTTGAGGAGTTGATAACATATCTCATTCCAATAGTCAGCTTGAAGCTTCTTGTTCAGCATGTTTGTGATTGTTATTTGTGTAAGGGGATATATTTTCTTAACCAACATAAAGATATGTAGATCTCTAAACCTCACAAAGTGCACTCTATAGGAATCAAACAGCTTCTAAATAGTCTATAACACCCTGTGTTTTAGGGTCATTGACTTCGTCAATAAATCCACTAAGTATTTTTAGTATTATACGCGTTTGCTTTTAATTTTAATCGTTAAGTTAAATCGCGTAAGCTAAAAATTATCATTCAATGTAAACGAGCATCAAACAATTAAATGTTTACATTAAGAAAGTGTTAAGTAATTATTTTGAGGATAATTATTAACTTTTGTTCCATTGTATTTTTATGGTTGCGTAAAGTGATTCTTATTCGTCGATAAAAAATCGTTTAGTCATACCGTAAAAACAAAAACCACCAAAACTTTCTACGCTTCACAAATAACCACTTTTAAACCCAATGCAAAAAATCACAAAAATATATCAATGTAAATGTACACTTTCTCGTATAATGTCTAAAGATTGCAAAGGAAATATCTTCAAAACATATCTCCTTGTTTTCATGGGATAACCTCCACTTTTAGGAACCAAAGACCAAAGACTAAGAATTTCCTTAAGACCCTCCTTTCTGTCTTTGACTAGTCTTAAGCCTATATAATGCCTTAGCATTGGAAGTAAACATACATCTCTCATTTCCTTAGTAAAAATCAAGAAGAACTAGCTCTTTCTCTCATCCAGCGCCACTGGCTCAATAACACACCATACACAATCCATACAAATTTTTCTACCCCTTATACAAGCATTCATACATCACTCATAAGATATACTAAGGTGTTTGCAAGGGTTGGTTAAAGGTTTGCAAGTGTGGAAGCAAGTATTGCAAGATTAGGGTTTTGTGGTAAATTAGGGTTTTTCAAATTTGCAAAGCTATGGTTTGTGTTGCTAGAACAAGTGTGGCAGATCTTGTTGTTCAACATCATTCATCAACCTAAGTTTATATAAAACTCTTTATGTCTCATTATCAATTTATGGTGTTTTATGATGTTCTAATTAGCAATATCACCATTTAGGAATACATTTTAAACAAGTGAATGGATTTTAACTTTTGAACATCATTTAGTACACTTTTATACATGTTATGTTAATAGTAATATCATGTTAAAATAGATATATAAGTATTGTAACATGTTGGTTAAGTGTGAAAATGTATATGTACAAATTAGGGTTTTAAAAATGTTACTTTGGAAAGTATTATTCATGTGAAGTAGAACTTGTTATCTGAACACTTGGACACCATTTGACTTATGGACACTATTTATAGTTTATGAATATTATATATAAGTAAAAATACTGTGGTAATTATTAAGTTGAAAAGTATATTAAACTAGTTATATAAATAAGTATACAAATGGATTTCAAAGGGGTTGTTTGGTTTTGAATCCAAGGCAGTGGGTTTGATGTTTTATAATTATAATACGTCTCATGACGATTCCAAAATGATAAGAAACTCGAAAAACCGATTTATAACGAAGAAAATACGTAGATTACGAGTTTACGACGATAAATACTTTTATAAAACTATTTTTTATAAAAATTACTATTCATGACAGAAAATTTTATTTTTGTAAACCTCATAAATCAATAGGACTTTCAATTACGAGAACGTGCTTGAAAGAATCGCTAAAAACGAAGCTATAACGAATAAGATACGACATTTACGGGTTTTACGCTAATTAAAACGTAAAGATAAATTATTAGCTGTTGTGAACAGTAAAAACACTATTCATCATAGAAATTTAAAAACTTAAAAACATGATATTATGATTACTCATCTTAATATGAAAGCGTGGACGTAAGAAACGGATCTATAACGAATAAAATACAACGTTTACGATAACAAAAACTATATAAATACAATTAGGGTCTGTTGTGAACAGTAAAAGTTACTGTTCACTAGGGGGTCCAAACTTTAAAAATGTCAAATTATGATAACTCGTCTTAATACGAAGGCCTGGGCATAAGAAACGTCAAAAACGGGCTTAAAACGATAAAGTTACGTCGTTTTTACTAAAGGCGTATTTATAAACGTTTTTACTTTATAAATATGATTTCACTAAAATGTTTAGATGGTGATGTAGCTATATAGAATTATATGTGGTTTTAGTTAATCAAAGTGCTATATTACTAGAGAGTTTCATAATGAGGCCTCTTCGGGGTGGCGTATCGACGAGTTGTTGGATTTACGATTTAAAGTGTCCTAGCTCCTCATACGTCACTACATGACCTTTTAATTATGATAGCCCGAACGATAGTATGATGTAACTAAAAGGATTATATGTGGTAGTTGTTAGTCTAAGTACTTGAGTACTCATACGACCTATATTAACTAGGTTGCATTCGGGCGTTAGCGTGACGCGTTTTTATTTGGGATATTTCATTATCGATTTACTCACTCGAGGTGAGTTCATAGCCCCTCGTTTTTACATGATTTGTTTTATAAGTTTTGGGGTGAGAAACATGCATTGTTTTTATAAGTGGACACAAGTGGATATTTTATATTATGATTACGTGTTGCCTAAGTAGCGATAACCTAATTGAGCCCATTATTACGAACTATCAATTACTGAATTGTAAGCGCGAATGTTATGGATAGATCTATAGGTATTGACCTCCCCGAAGGTGTAATTAGCTGTATCACTGGCCAAACGAACGTAATACCTTGATCGATTAAAGGATGTTGTGGGTTTAAACAACAATACGGCAAAGTGGGCATTTTATATTGCTATTTATTTAAGTCAAGCTTCTGTGTCATTAGCTTTAGCGCAGCCCACATAATTAAATTTTATGATGTTTTCATTTGTTGCATTGTCATGGGGAAATCTTGTGGTCCTACATATTATAACTTAATAAACCTATGAATTCACCAACTTTATGTTGACGTTTTAAAGCAATGTTTTTCAGGAGGTCAATAAGCACGAGGTGCAAGGGGATACATTGGTGGTTTTGATTTGGATATCATGTATTAAAGATTTTGTCACATTACATTTTGTATATCTGTTATGGGCTAGAAATCTTTGTAATATTAACAAGTGAACAAGTTAAGCTTCGGGCTTATGTAACAAATACTTTGTTAAATCCAATGTTTCGGTTCTAAACGACTTTTTGGTCGTTCTAAATATATCTTATGTTATTGATCTATGAAGTAACACGCCCCGGACTCTTATTCTGCTGCGACCCATTTTGGGGTGTATTATAATATCACTTGAGGTATCCATGTGAGATTTTCTCCATACTTCCACTTGTTTCGGTCAGGTTTCAACAATACTTTAGATCTCCCCATAACACTCTTTCATACGCCTCTTCTGGTCTTGTATTTTCATGTTCAGCTTTAACCAACTTCCAGAGTGTTTCTAAATCTTCTCTGTTAATGTTCTAAAGCATCTGAATCATTAATAAGTACCTTTTTGAGCTTCCATCAGCCCTTATCAACTAAAAGTATCCAATCTTTCCTTCTTTAACAATCTTGTATTCAAAAATTATTGGAGGTTTGGTAGCTAATGGTATAGCATCCACTACTACTTCTTCTTCATCAAGAAAAATCTCCATATGCTTTTTCAACTCAGCTTATTCTTGATCATTATCTCCCTTTTACTTTTTAGCCTTTTCTTGCACTAATTCATCACCTGCTCTTTTAGAACTGCTTTCTTGTGCTGTATCTAGTTTAGCTTTCTTTGAGCCTTCTTTCCTTTTAGTATCCATATCAACAAACATATTTACCCTTGTCATTTCTTTATCAAATAACTTCTAAATTTCTTCAAATGACTTGTTCTTTAACTGAATGTGCTTGTATCCACCCATGTGTTTAAGATAAGTTGACATTGTACTTTTCTTTTGTGCTTTAGTGGGTGGTTTATTCCTCTTTTCTTTAGCTCTTAAAGCTGCAAAATATTTCTCTCTTCTCTAAGAGTTTTACAAACAATCTTGCCTTCTCTTCATTTGTCAATTCCTCTTGCTCTTTTGTTTGCAGTCTTTCAGCCAGTAACCTATCAGCCTCAATCATTTCTTGTGTGTTATCCTATGATTCAATTAAGCCTATGTTGGCTTCTTCTTCCTTTTATCTTACTAACCTCTCTTCTTCTTCTTCCAATTCAGCTTGCAATTGAGCTTCCAATCTTCTGGTAACTTCCTCATCAAGTGCAATTTGATCTATCTTCTTTAATGGCTTTTCAGGCTCAACCATTTTTGCTTTGCCTTTGTCTTTAGCCTGTAGAAGTTGTGATTGTGAAGAAAAAACTAGTGGTGCTTGCTCCTCCTGATCATGAAAGATAATTCCTTTAGCCCTTGGTCTAACAGGTGTAACTGTTGTAGCAGCAGTTGTAATAGCCTTAGGTTTTGTAGTTTTGATCTCTATCAAGGTCTGAGCAAGAGTCAATTCATCTGGAATTTCAGCACTGGTAGTAGTAACTACTTCATTAGCAGTAGTAACTGGATCAGCAATACTAACTTCCTCACTAACTGGAAATGAGCTTGTAGTCTTAGCAGCATTAACTATAGGCTCTTCAAACACCTCATCACCATTAAGAACATCAGTATCAAACATCAAGTCTTCATCATTTCTTTCTTGAGTCTCATCAATCAAGGTCACCTCTTCATCAGCATCAAGATCAGCTATTTTCCTCCCCTGTTTGGATGCATCCTCCTGAGCACCCAAACTAACATCATTAGAGGATTCTACCCTGCTAGCTGAACCAACCTTCCTTAACCTTTTGAGCCCTGAAGTTCTTGACTTCCTTCTCTTTTCCAACTGCTTAACTCTCTTCTTTAAACTAGCAATCTCCTTTGCTTGAGCAGTCTTTGCTTCCTCCAAATCAAGAACCTGTTTTTGTAGTTTGGTACATAAACTCATCAATTCAGTAAGTTGCATTCTATCCTCACCACTTTGAGGTGGATCACAGGAAGGAGTAGATGTAAGTTCCTCATTAGTAGCCTCATCAGGGATAGGCTTTGTAGAACCATTGTCCTTCCTCTGCTTCCTTCTGAACTTTTTCTTTTGAGGCTTAGAGGATGATAGTTGAGTAATAATGGGTATGGAATGGGAATCAGTGGGAGTAGCTGAATCTTCACCCATGTCTTCTAGAGCTTAAACCATCATTATTTGGAAAAGAGGTATGACCTTACTGGAAAAATCCTTTCCTTGTCTCTTCATGTTAGCAAACACCTTTTTAGATTGGGAAGGTGTAACACAAATTCCTTTATGTTTGGACATTCCTTCAACTTGTTTGTCTAGGAAAACTTATACAAACCTTGGATACATAAGAAATTTAACCCTACCCTCCAAGTTCTTCATCATATTATCAAAAATGTACTTGGAAAAGTTAAAATTTTTATTTGTAGCAAGACAGATGATAACAGATGCCATATTGCTACTAAATTCATTCCAAGCTGTAGTTTTAGCACTAAGGCATTGCAGGATGGTATGGATAAGAAATTTCCTTTGGGTTGAAAAATAAGCTTTATAGAATGTAAGCTTTTGAGTAAGATTTTCATACCCCATGAGTGTCAGCTGTTCAAAAATTTCATCATTTGCCAGACATTCAGTCCCATCAGCATCTTCTAACATAAGATCACTTCTTACCACTTCTTCTCTGTGAGTCACCTTCTTCTTATTCTACTAGGGGCTTCGTATCTGGTCGTTCCCCATTAACTGTCTTAGCCTTAGCAGTTGTCCAGAACTATTTAATACATGATTCATATAATGTAGGATTAACTGTTAACGCATATTTGATAGAACTTGCATTCAGAAAATCAATAATGCCTTCAAACCCATTACTTTCTTTTTGTTTCTCCAAAAATGCAACCAAATTATAAGTTTCAATAAACTTTGGGGTCGACATTATGATGGGTTTCGATGAGTAAAGATGAAATTGAGTTAGGGTTTATGATTAGAGAGTATAACAAAGTGTAAAATCGAATGAATGAGTGATTGAAACCCTTAATCGAAGTATTTATGAAATCACTCTCAACAGCATTAACTTGAACTGGCAGCATTAAGT
>BQNB010145206.1:3020-16749 GCA_026074375.1 Tanacetum coccineum
TCTTCTGAGGTTTTTGCTTATTTGTCATCATTTGTCATTGATCTTAATCTGTTTTCATGTTTTAAACCTTTTTGGAATCTGTTTTAGCTTAAAAGTTGGATTTAAAGTTTTTTAAGGGGTGTTTGGCACAAGCAGTGTTAACTAGAGTTAATACTGCTCAACTTGTTCTTAGTAGCTAATCAGTTTTCATAAGCTCTCATTTAGTTTTAATACTGTTTTTCATAAGTTTAAATTCAATTTTGAAAAGTTTAGAAGTTTATTTCATCAATTTCCAAATCTGCTAGTTCATAGAAGTCTTAAAACTGTTGTTTTTTTTTGCAATTTCTATAAAAGTGTTCTTAAGTTGTGTTGTTTTTTGTTCAAAATATGAATTCTAGTGCATCAATTAAACATCTGTTTTGAGTCCTTAGTTGTTAAAATAGCATTTTAAACTTTTAGTCTAAAAACAGTCAAGTATTTTGTTCTTAAAAGTCAGTTTTGCAAATCAGTTTTGAGGTTTAAATCTAGTTTAATGGTGGTTAATTTTGATTGATCTTAGCTTAATAATGTTTGATCTTAATCTGTTTCTAGTTTAAAGTTTGTCTAGATTAGTTTTTGTTCTTTAAATCTTAGTTGCAAAAAGTCATTTTCACTCAAAAACCCAAAAACAAGTAGTAGTATTTCTGTCATTTTCATTCTAGTTTTTCTAGCTTATTTCCTTAGGTATATTAGCTTATTTCTGGTCATTAGTGCTTATTGGGTCTTAGAATAAATCTGTTTTAGCTTTTTAGATTGCAAATTAGCTTATTGGGTCTTATTGGTAGCTTAAAAAGTCTAACAGTTTTAGCTAAAATGTCATTTGGTCTTAATATGCAAACTGCCACTTTGATAAGTCTGTTTCTGGCTTATAAATAAGTTTTAGTATTAAGTCTTTTATTAAAGTTGCTTAATTTTGCTTATTCTTTAGCTGTTTTAAAAAGAAAATTAAAAAATAAATAAATAACAAAAAGTGCAGGTCCAGGACTCGAACCTGCGACCTCGCCTTCACAACACCAACACCTTAACCAACGCGCCCTTGGGTCTTTTTCATGATACCTTTACACCATTTAATTATTATACTAGTTTTAGGTTTAGCTTAATTTGCTTATTCGAATTTTAGCAGCTTATTGATAAGAGCTTTTTTACTCGTTTTTCTTTGCAAACCCTTAGAATAGTGTCTAGTATTTTCCATAATTTTTTCAAAACTTTTAGTTTTCATTTAATATTTTTAATTGAACTTTTAGTTTAAAAAACTTTAAAATTAGTTTTAAAATAATAAATATACAAAAAAAAAAAAATTTATTTTTAAAGATTATTGTATATATATATATATATATATTATTGAGGGTTATTTGTTTGATACGTATCATAACGACTATCAAAATGGCGCCGTTGCCGGGGAAGTGTGAAACGAATATCGTGTTGAAGTTTGAATATTAGTGTCTTGAAGACCCTTCCCCGTGAAGTTATCATTTTTTGTGAATATAAATTTTACATTTCTTTATTATTTTTCATTTATATAAAAAAAATTAAAAAATACAAAAATATTTTATTTTTCTTGATTTATTTTTAATACTTTTCCTAAAGTATTGAAAGTACCAAAAAAAATTGTAAAACAACAAAAGAAATCGTGCTGTCAATTGTTTAAACGGCTCACCTGTAGATTAACAAACTTTAAGATAGGTATAAGGAGGGTTGATCCTACGAACTTCGACCCGAAAGGAGAAGGTTTTTAAAACGCTTCGCGCTTACCCGCTCCTCCGCTTCTTTGTGCGTTTTTTAGAGAGCTACCGTGTACCTTTGACTATCGGTTTAAAAAAATATTTTTCTTTTAGATTTATTTCTCTTATTTTGATTTTTTAGTGCATGCGCACTCGCTCTTCATCGAATTTAGTTGTTAAATCTTCCACGATTCCAAAGCGACGTAATCGTAGACGTTCCAAGCAAATAGTCAAACTCGAGCTTCGTACTATTGTAGAGACTCCCGTTGTTACTATGGCGGATACACGTACTATGTCGGAATTACTCCAAGCACCCACCGAAGGTTACGGAGATGCTATTGTTCTTCCACCTATACTTGCCGAAAATTTTGAGTTAAAAGTCGGGTTACTTACGCTAGTAACTTCGAGTCAATTTTATGGTTTTGAGAGGGACGATCCCCATTCTCATATTCGTTGGTTTAACAAGATCACTTCTACGCTTAAGTACAAGAATGTTCCACATGACGCTATCAAGTTGATGCTTTTCCCATTTTCTCTTGAGGGGGCAGCCCGGATTTGGCTTGAAAAAGAACCCCCTCGTTCTATCCATACATGGGAAGATCTCGTTTCTAAGTTTGTGAATTATTTCTTTCCTCCTTCGAAGACTATGAATCTCAAGAATGACATCACGAATTTTCAGCAGAGGTTTGATGAAACGTTTAGTGAGGCATGGGATCGTTTTAAAGATCTCCTCCGTAAATGCCCACACCACGGTTTTTCGGAATTACATCAAATCGACACATTTTACAATGCGTTGACACAATCCGATCAAGATTCTCTAAATGCAGCCGCCGGTGGTAATCTTTTGAACCGTACTCCTCGAGATGCTTTGACTATTATTGAGAATAAGTCAAAAGTTCGCACTTCAAGAAGACAAACCTGAGTATTAAAAGTGAGAGTGCTACTCTATCTTCTACTCACTGCTTTATCACCGAAGATTACCGCTCTTACTGATGCCTGATAAGGCTATGGTTCATTCAAACAAAACTCCTGATCACCAGCACACGTTAAAGCTATGGGACATAACTTGTATTATTTGTGGTGGAGTCCGCATCCTTACTATGATTGATCTCAGTCCACCGACGGCAGAAACTTCAATCTTCTAGCGCCACAAGGCCTACAATTAAGGAGGTCACAATCCGTCCTCAGGGAAAAACTAATCTATCGTGCTAGCAATCACGTGATACCACACCAATTTCTTCACCGAATGTGCAGAACAATCAGAATCGGTATAATCAGAATCAAGGATACAATCATAATCGAGGAAATAACTTCAATCAAGTAAATCAGAATTATCAAGCTCTGCTTAATCAAACTCAAGTTGGACCCTTGAATGATTTCTCGAACTACATGAAGACTAATGATGTTAACATGAGAGCTATGTAAAATCAAATGAGTACTATGAAGACAGAATTGAAGAATGAAATCCAGAATACGTTAATGAGTCAGAACAATAAGCTAAAGAACATGATGAGCAGCTTTATTCAAATGCATAGTCCCTCGGGTTCGGGATCACTTCCTAGTAATACCATTGCTAACCCAAGAGGTGACTTGAAAGTTATACTTAACCACCGAAGTAATTTTCATATGAAATTGGTGAACCCTATCTATTCCACTAACTTCTTCTCCTCTCTGAAGGAAGTAGAACAAGCGAACCAGAGCGGCTACAACATGCACGACAGTGGCAAACTACGAAGTTTCATGAAGTAACCGCGCACACATCCAACTCCGGCTGTCTAAGTTCCTATCCAGAGCCCGATTTATGCTATACTCCAAAGCCTAATCTTCGATTTCTTCTATCTTACAAGGCTAACGACCAAAAGCTCTGAGAGAAAGGCTAATAATCAAAATGTTGAAGTCTTCCTTCTAATCTTTCAAAGGATAAGCATCTGATGACAATTAAGCTTTACGGATGCTCTTCTTTACATGCCTAAGTTCGCTTCTATGTTTAAGAGTCTCCTTAGTAATAAGGAGAAATTATTCGAATTGGAAAATACTCCACTAAATGAGAATTGTTCCGCAGTGCTCCTTAAAAAGTTACACGAGAAACTTGAAGACCCCGGCAAGTTTCTCATTCTTGTGGATTTTCTTCTCCGGTAGCTAGAAGAGATGCTTAAGCCATGGTCGATCTTGGCGCTAGCATCAACTTAATGCCTCTTTCCATATGGAAGAAGCTTCGCTCCCGGAAGTTACCCCTATTCGCATGACTCTCGAGCTCGCAAACCGATCGGTTGCTTATCCGGTTGGTGTTGCCGAAGATGTCTTTGTGAAAGTAGGAAAGTTTCATTTTCCGGCCAACTTTGTTGTCGTTGATTATGATGTTGATCCTCGGGTTCCCCTCATTCTTGGGAGGCCTTTCTTGAGGACGGCACGAGCATTAATCGATGTGCACGGTGAAGAGTTAACTCTTTGAGTCAATGATGAAGCCATAACATTTAATGTCGGACACACTTCGAGATACTCCTATAGATATGATGATGAATCGGTTAATCAAATCGATGTCATAGACGTTACATGTGAGGAGTAATGGCTCAGAGGAGTTGCTCAGTATTTTTCAGATCATAGTTCTAAGAGAGTGGCAATCCTACTCCGTCTTCTCAAGATCTCCTAATCCTTACTACTCTCTTCGCCCTTCTCTTTCACTCTGTTGAGGGATAGGATGACTTTCCATTTTGAAGAGATCAGAGTGCTTGTCCTTACAAGAGATTCAATTCCACCAGGAATTGATGATGCTGACTTTGAGATCCAGATGAGACATTCTCTACACAAAGAATTCTATTAAATGAATGATCCATCTCTCCTCTACTCCCATCCGAAAGAACTTAATTTTAAGGAACTTAAAATAATAAAATCTTCTATTGATGATCCTTCTCATCTTGAGTATGCATTTTTTAGAGGGAACTAATAAATTACCCGTCATAATTGCTAAAAACTTAAAAGATGAGGAGAAGGCCCGCCTTCTAAAGTTTTAAAGTTCATTACAAGTTGTGCCTATCGCTTTGGAAAATTTTCGACATTAAAGGGCATTCGACCCTCAATTTGTACTACACAAAAATATTAATGGTTGATGACTTTAAACCAGCATCCCAACATCAAAGAAGGAGAATCCAAAAAATCAAGAGGTGATCAAAAATTGCGACGTTATCACATAAACTCCATTATGTGCCGGATTGATATAACCCTATCTCCGATAGTCCGTGGGTAAAGCCCCGTATCATGTGTTGTGCCCAACAAAGGAGGAGTATTACCGTTGTGACGAATGAAGATAATGAAGTTGATTCCTGACAAGTGCTAGTTAACCAGAATGGTGTTTTTGTATGAATATCAGAACTTAATGATCAACCGTAAAGACCATTTTCCTGTTGCCTTTCATGGGCAAGATGCTTGAACGTTTAGCAGTGAACTAGAGGAATAAAGATGAATACATTGCTTTTTAGATGGATTTCCGAATCTTTCTTATTCCTATTGACCTGCAAGACCCAAGACAAGACCACCATCACTGCCCTTGTTGGGATAAAAGCCTCTGATGCAGTTTGGAAGTACTACTGCAAGTAGAAGTTAAGACTGATAAGGTATTAGATACTGCTGCTGAAGCATAAATAATGCTGTAGTAATCTTAATGAAAAATATGCTAGAGTAGTTAGTAATGCTAATGTAAATATACTACTGCTATTGTAATATTATTACTAGCTAGTTACTACTCAATATAAAAGTTACTATCTGCAAGTATATGTTAACTACTGCAAGTGAAACTAGTTAACTCAGGATGGAAGAATGAAGAAATACTTTCTAAGTAGTCTAATGCTTCTTGTACACCAGTTAGTGGCAGCTGAACAAAAGATACCTACTGTATGTGTGAAAGTTACAACTGCTTAAAGATTACAACTGCTGGAAGAGTTTATGCTGACAAAGAAGAGATCAAAGACTTATCAGATAAAGATTGCTTATGTGATAAGTATGAGATATTTTGTAAAAGATACGTATAAGTTAACTCTATAAGATCCATGATAACTTAGGAAATATTATAAGCCTGGTTAGGAACTCGCTTGGTTGTATAAAAGGAGGTCCTAGGCATAGAGTTTAGATATCTAAAAATCGTTTTGTTTTGATATCGATTATAGCCTCAAGGATTTGTACCTAACACTATTAGAGTGTTCGTAATTAATATGAGGCTGAAAGTTGTAAATGTTTAGTAATGATCTTAATTTATTACTGTTTCATTGATAATTCTATCTTATTATCTAGATTCGCACAGTCATTAATATTCACAATCAAAGTTTCTATCATAGTTGTTTTAGATTTATTCATTACAACTTAGGCTTATACAAGCTAAGCAATATATATTCTATTGGGATCAACAAGTGGTATCAGAGCTTGTGAGAATCTTTGAATAAGAAGAAACTTTACTACACACGAGATTTTTTTTCTAAGAAGTAATGGACTCTCAATCTACTCAAACCATCAAGCTACCCATACTCCAACCTGGTGAGTATGATCTCTGAAAGATGAGGATGGAGTAGTACCTACAGTGCATTGATTACACTCTATGGGAGATCGTAGAAAATGGTAATGCACCCATAGTAACAAAAACTGTTGATGGTAGGGAGATTGTTATCCCTACCACAAGTGTTGAAGAGAAGGCACAAAGAAGGGCAGAATTAAAGGCAAGAAGCACTTGATGGCCTTACCTAATGAGCATCAATTAAAGTTTAACTCATATAAGGATGCTAAAACACTGATGCAGGCTATTGAGAACAGATTTAGAGGTAATACTGCTATAAAGAAAACTCAGAAAAATCTTCTGAAGCAGCAATATGAAAACTTTGATGCATCTAGCATAGAAGTGATTGAGTAAACTTATGAAAGGCTTTAAAAGATAATTAGTCAACTGGAGATGCATGGTGAAGTTATTCCTCAAGAAGACATCAATCAGAAGTTCTTGAGAAGTTTGTCACAAGAATGGACTATGTATACTATTGTGTGGAGGAACAAACCAGAGATTGAGACATTGAGTTTGGGTGACCTCTTCAACAACCTGAAGGCTTATGAATCAGAGGTCAAAGGGACATCTAACTCAACCACAAACTCACACAATGTAGCCTTTTTGTCCTTTAGTAGAACTAACAGTGCAACTAGAGCAGTTAATACTGCTCAGGGAGTTTTTTAATACTACTAAGCACAGACAGGGTGTTTGCTGATCTAGCTCAACAACTGTTTAAAATTTAAGTGAATGATTGTGATTTATTCCTTCTTTGCTAGCCAACCAAGTATTCCACAACTAGATAATGAAGATCTGCAATAAATCAATCTTGATGATCTAGAAGAGATGGATTTGAGGTGGAACATTGCTATGCTGACTATGAGGGCAAGAAGATTCCTAAAGAATACTGGAAGGAAGCTGGACATGGCTAACAAAGAAAGAATTGGGTTTGACAAGTCCAAGGTGGAGTGTTTCAACTGCCATAAGAGAGGACACTTTGCAAGGGAGTGCAGGGCACCCAGGAATCAAGACAGCAAGAACAGGGAACCTATCAGAAGGACTGTGCCAGTTGAGGAAACTACTTCAAATGCCTTAGTGTCTCAGTGTGATGGATTTGGCTATGATTGGAGTGACCAAGCAGAAGAAGGTCCAACCAATTTTGCTCTCATGGCTTATTCTTCAACAAGTTCAAGTTCTTCTAACAAACAAATGAGTATCTAATGACTCAAATTGTTGTTCATCTTGTTTAGAATGTGTAAAAGATCTAAAAGAACAAAATGAACAATTAGTTAAAGACTTAAGAACAGCTAGGATAAGTGTTGTCTCTTATAAAATTGGTTTAGAATCTGTAGAAGCTAGACTGTTAGTCTTTAAGAAAAATGAGTCTGTGTATGAGGAAGATATAAAACTCTTAAAACGTGAAATCTATTTAAGAGATTTAGATATTACAGAGCTTAAAAGGAAGTTAGAGTTGGCTACAAAAGAAAAAGATGAGGTTCAACTTACGAATACAAAAAATATGAAAATTCATCAAAAAAAACCTAAGTCACTTTAGACAGAACAATAATGGATAAGTTTTAAAATAGATTATGGTTAAAATTGTTTGTCCCACCTGTTCCCTATGACCTAGAAATTTTATGCCACCAAAATCTGATTTAGTTTATCCTAGTCTAGATGATTTTGTTGATGTGAGTGAGTCTGTTAGTGAGTTTGTAGTTGAAAAGCGTACTGTTAAGACTAATAAACCTGAGACTGCTAGAAAAGAAAATAGAGCCCCAATTATTAAGGATTGGGTATCTGATAGTGATGAAGAAAATGTGCCTAAGGTTAAAACAGTTGAGATGTTTAATAAACCTAGTTTTGCTAAGATAAACTTTGTTAAGTCTACTGAGCAAGTAAAATCTCCTAGGAAAATATCAGTTGATAAAAATAGGCAAAACACACCTAGTCCTAGAGGGAACAAGAGAAACTGGAACCAACAGATGTCTCAAAAATTAGGGAGTAATTTTGAGATGTTCAACAAAGCTTGTCATGTGTGTGGTAGTTTTGATCATTTAAAGAATGATTGCAATAACTGGTATAATAATGGAAGATTTGCAAAACCAGTTTGGACTAATATTCAAAGGGTGAACAAACAGAATTTCTCTAAATTAACTCACCCCAGTCCAAAAAGGAACATGGTTCCAAGAACAGTCTTAACTAGGTCTGGCCCAATTTCAGTTAATACTGTTAGACCAGTTAATACTGTTCAATCAAGAACAACAGTGAATAATGCAGGACCCATGAAAAATGTTATTAATAATGCATATTCAACTGCTAGAAGGCCTTTTAACAAAATAACAGCAGCTAATAACAGTAATTTCACTAAAAAGGTTAATACTGTTAAGGGAACAAGGGTTAATACTGCTAGGCCAAAAGCAGTTATTAGTGCTGTTAAGGGAAACAAGGGAAATGCTGTTAAGGCCTCAGCATGTTGGGTTTGGAGACCAAAGCACAAAATTTTAGACCATGTCTCCAAAAACAATGGTGCATCAATGTCCTTTAAAAGATTTAACTATATTGATGCACAAGGCAGATCCAAGTCAGTAATGGCTTGGGTCCCCAAAAGAAACTAATTTTCCTACCATTATGTGCAGGGCAATCCACAACAAGATTTGAAGAATAAAGGAGTGATTGACAGTGGATGCTCTAGGCCATATGACAAACAAATCCTAATCTTACATATTATGAAGAAATTTGATGGAGGATTGTGTTGCCTTTTAGATGGTAAATCCAAATGAGGGAAAATTACTTGTGGTCAAGTGGTAAAATTAAAAGTGGTAAATAGATTTTGAAGATTTGTATTTTGGTAAAGGAACAAAAGTTTAACCTCTCAGTGTCTCCACAAATGAGTGGACAAGAAGAATAGTATTCTTTTACTTAATACTGAATGTGATGTTCTGTCACCAGACTTTAAGTTTAACTGATGAAAAGTCATGTATTAGCCTTAGATTATCTAGAAAGGAAAACTATGTACAGAAATGAAATAAAGAATGTTTTTTCCCCAAGGTGGTCTCACTGTCTCTTTGCAAAAGCCACACCAATAAATCGTAATCTTGGCATAGGAGGCTTGACCATGTAAAATTTCAAAACAATGAATAAACTGGAAGAGGAAACCTTTAAGAGGTTTACCTTTATAAACTTTTTTGAAATTAAAAATCAAACCAGTGTTGCTTGTCATTAAGGGAAAACAACACAGATCTTTCTGTAAGACCAAAACAGTCCCGTTCAATCATCCAATCTTACCAAATGTTTGGCACAGGAATTGTTTGGCCCTAACATTTGTAAAGAGTTGAATGAAGAAGATGTACTGCCTAGTTGTCAAAATGAAATTAGTAGGTTGTAGTTGTGTTTTTCTTTTTAGCCACTAAGGATGAAACTAGTGGGAAATCCTTAAAACATTTATAACAGGCATAGAAAATCTAATAGACCTTAAGGTGAAAGTGATTAGATATGACAATGGGACTGAATTCAAGAATAGGGTCATGAATCAATTATGTGAAATGAATGGTATTAAGAGGGAATTTTAGTTGTTGCAGGGACTTCACAACAAAATAGAGTAGCAAAAAGGAAAAATAGGACACTAATATAGGCTGCTAGGACTATACTAGCTGATTCAAAATTGCCAACAACTTTCTGGGCTGAAGTAGTTAATACTGCTTGTTATGTCCAAAATAGGGTGTTAGTTATCAAGGCTTACATCAAGACCCCTTATGAACTTTTTCTAGGTAGAAAACCTGCCTTAAGCTTCATGAGACCATTTGGGCATCCTGTTACAAACCTTAATACCATAGATTACCTAGGTAAGTTTGATGGAAAAGCTGATGAAGGGTTCTTTATAGGATACTCTACCAATAGTAAAGCATTAAGAGTATTCAACAGTAGAACTAGGATAGTAAAAGAGAACCTGCATGTACAATTTTAGTGAAAATACATCTAATTATTGAATGGACGTAACCTAATTGGCTTTTTGATAAAGATGCAATCTAACAAATTCTATGAATATCAAGCCAGTTTGTCAAGCAATCATTCTAATTGTAATGTCATGTACAAAGCATGGACCATCAAGTAAAACTATAGTGGAGATAGTACCTGTCAAGATTACATACTGCTACAGAATTATGGACTCAAGACCCTATTCTCTTTTAGGTTCAAGAGGATCTCCTGATGCTTGGATTTCAAACCATGAGGGTAGGAGGAAAAGAGATGTCTGAAGATCCAGGAATGAAGTGGAAATCCAACTGAAAGGAAGATAGTGAGTTCCAAGTACATTGGATCCAAGGCTATTCAAGAAAAGGATGATAAAATTGAACAGTCACTAACAATATTAATACTGCTAGTGATAGAAACAACACTAACAATGTTAATACTGTTAGTTCAACTATTAATGCTGCTGGCATAGAAGTTAATGTTGTTGATCCAAAAACAAGCATTAAACTTCTAAATGATCCAAATATGCCTGAATTGGAAGATATTGTTTATTCAGATGATGATGAAGATGTTGGTGCAGAGGCTGACATGAACAATTTAGATGCATTTATGCCTGTCAGTCCTATTCCAACTACAAGAATACACAAAGATCATCCAGTTGACCAAATCATTGGAGACTTGAATTCAGCACCTCAAACAAGAAGAATGACAAAGAATTTGAAAGAACATGGTTTGTTTAGTTCAGTTCAGCAAAGAACAAACCATAAAGACTTTCAAAATGGTTGTTAGTTTTCTTGCTTTACTAATCACAATGAAGAAACCAATAACGTAATCCCACACCCCACGGGGGGGGGGGAGGGGGGGGGGTAAGCATTAAAGGATCCAATTTGGATAGAAGCTATGCAGGATGAGCTTCTACAATTCAAATTACAAAAGGTTTGGACCCTGGTGGATTTACCAAATGGCAAAAGGGCCATAGGCACTAAATGGGTTTACAGGAACAAGAAGGATGAAAGAGGTATTGTGATAAAGAACAAAGCAAGATTGGTTGCTCAAGGGTACACACTAAGAAGACTGACTATAAGAAAGTTTTTTGCCCTGTTGCAAGAATTAAAAGCAAGATAGGCTAATCTTAGCCTAGCCATCATTTTAAAAAGACTTGTTGGTATAAACTAGATGGATGTCACGAGTGCTTTTTCTTTATGCAAAGGATTTGAAGAGGGAAGTTATGTTTGTCAACCACCAGGATTTGAAGATCCAGACTTCCCTGACAGAGTTTACAAAGTAGAAAAGGCTCTCTATGGATTGCATCAAGCTCCTAGAGCTTGGTATGAGACCTTGTCCACTTATTTGTTAGAAAATGGGTTTCAGAGAGGACAGATAGACAAAACTTTGTTTATCAAGAGGGACCAAGGTGATATTCTGATAGTACAGGTATATGTAGATGATATCAATTTTAGGTCTACAAAGAAGAAGTTATGCACATAGTTTGAGAAGATGAGGCATAAGAAGTTTAGATGAAGTTCTAGTGAACTCACATTCTTTCTAGAACTGCAAGTGAAAGCCAAAGGAAAGATGGGATCTTTATAAACCAAATAAGTATTAATGACTGTGCATTTGAAGAAAAAAGAAAAGAAATTTGTCTTTAGTGATGTCAAAATAGCAAACAAACCCAAAAACCCATAGCCTTTGGCTCAAAAGATGTAGAGTGAACACAATGAATAGATCAAAGATGGCTCATAATGACTTTGACTTCTTCAATACCAGATTTAATGTTTGTTGAATGTGTATGTGCAGATTCCAAGTTTACACCCCTAAAGTGACCACATCTTCATGCCTATAAAAAGAAATTTGTTAAGAATACCTTAAAGGGTCAACCTAAATGGGCCTTTTGGTACCTAATGAATTCACCTTTTGATTTGGTGGCATATACTAACAGTGACTATGCAAAAGCAAGCTTAGATTGGAAGTCCACAACAGGAGGTTGTCAATTCCTATGATGTAGATTGATTTCATGGCAGTACAAGAAGCAGATTATGGTTGCTAATTCCACAACAGAGGCTGAATATGTAGCTGCTTTAAGTTGTTGTGGCAAAGTGCTTTGGATTCAAAATCAATTACTGGATTATAGGTATAACTTTATGCATACAAAGATCTATATTGATAATGAGAGTACTATATGCATAGTTAAGAACCTGTATTTCATTTCAAAAACTAAAGCACATTGAATTAACCATCACTTCATTAGAGATTCCAATAAAAGAATCTATACAAATGATCAGATTCATTACTGACAAGAATGATGCATATTTGCTTACAAAAGCATTTGAGATGAAAGTAGAGTTTCAAAATCTGAATGCTAGTATTATTAAGTGCTAAATCTTTAAAGTCCTGATTAAGAAAATGGTGAGGTAAATGAATAGAGAGAATTAGTGAGATTAAAAACAGAAAAAGAGATGTGTGATAAAAACAGACAGAGTGATTTAGTGAGTAAAAGAATTGAGAGAATTTGTGAGCTGAAAAACAGAAAGAGAGTTGAATATAGCAAAAACAGACAGAGAGAATTATGAGCTAAAAGAATTGAGAGAAATCAAAAACAGACAGAGAGAATTTGTAAGTTAAAATATTAATTTGATGATGGAAATGCTGATTAGAAAGGAATTGGAGTTAATGCTGGTGATTCAAAATTAATGCTGCTAGGCATAAACTTACTGCTGCTAGAGAAAGTTAATGCTGCTAGGCATAACTTACTACTGTTGGTTGTAAGTTAATGCTGCTAGGCATAAACTTACTGCTGCTAGAGAAAGTTAATGCTGCTAGGCATAACTTACTACTGCTGGTTGTAAGTTAATGCTGCTAGGCTTAATTTACTACTGAGTTACTACTGTTGGGTTACTTACTACTGCTAGTTGAAAGTTAATGCTGCTAGGCATAACTTACAACTGCTGGTGAACGTTAATGTTGTTGAGGGTAGTTTCATAAATACTTCGATTAAGGGTTTCATTTAATCATTTAATCGATTTCAATCTTTCATATACTCTCTAATCATTAACCCTAACTCAATTTCATCATTTATCATCAAAACCCAACACAATGACGACCCTACAATTTGCTGATACTCATAATTTAGTCGCGTTTTTGACTAAATCTGCTGAAAGTGAAGGATTTGAGCAGATAGTGGATTTTCTGAATGCAAGTTTGATAAAGTATGCTTTAACCGTCAATCCTACTATATATACATCGTGCATTAAACAGTTCTGGTCTAATGTCAAGGTGAAAACTGTTAATGGGGAAGTTCAGTTACTAGCCCTAGAAGATGGGAAAAAGATTATCATAACTGAATCCACAATAAGGAGAGATCTTCAACTAAAAGATGCTGAAGGTATTGATTGTCTACCCAATGCTGCTAATTTTGAACAACTTACACTTATGGGGTATGAAAAACTTTCTTAGAAGCTTACATTTTATAAGGCTTTCTTTTCTCCTTAATGGAAGTTTTTGA
>BQNB010145207.1:0-16749 GCA_026074375.1 Tanacetum coccineum
CAGTTTCAACCTAGAGAACATTGTTCCTTCTAGAGGATTAGCTTGTTTGATTGTAAAGGCCACTGTTGATGAATCTAACAAATGGCATGGGATGTTGGGTCATGTTAACTTTAAAAACTTAAACAAACTTGTAAAGGGAAACCTTGTAAGAGGTTTACCTTCAAAGATTTTTCAAAATGACCACACATGTGTTGCTTGTCAGAAAGGAAAGCAACACAAGGCCTCTTGTAAGGCTAAATCAGTGAGCTCTATTAGTCTGCCCTTACAGTTTCTGCATATGGATTTATTTGGACCTACATCTGTAAGGAGCTTAAACCATAAGACTTATTGCCTTGTTATCACTGATGATTTTAGCAGGTTTAGTTGGGTGTTCTTCTTAAGAACTAAGGATGAAACTAGTGGAATCCTTAAGAACTAATTAAATCAAAAAGTTAAAACTATAAGATGTGATAATGGTACAAAATTTAAGAACAGGGATTTTATTGAATTCTGTGGGTCAAAAGGGATCAAGAGGGAATACAGTAATGCTAGAACTCCACAACAAAATGGAGTTGCTAAAAGAAAGAACATGACCCTTATTGAGGCTGCTAGAACTATGCTAGCAGATTCATTTTTACCTAACACTTTTTGGGCTGAAGCAGTTAGTACTGCTTGTTATGTCCTTAATAGGGTATTAGTGACCAAGCCTCAAAACAAGACACCTTATGAACTTATAACTGGTAAAATACCAATCATAAGCTATATAAGACCTTTTGGGTGCCATGTGACCATCTTGAATACCATTGACCATCTGGGCAAGTTTGAAGGGAAGTCTGATGAAGGGTTTTTAGTTGGGTATTCCCTAAATAGCAAGGCTTTTAGGGTATACAATTTAGAAACCAAGAGAGTTGAAGAAAACCTGCATATAAACTTTTTAGAAAATAAACCAAATGTTGCAGGGAAAGGACCTAATTGGCTGTTTGATCTTGATTATTTAACTGATTCAATGAATTATCAGCCTGTGAGATCAGAGAATCAAGCTAACAAAACTGTAGGTCCAGAAGAAGCTAATCATAGTGCAGGTACACAAGATAATATTGATGCAGGAAATTCTGAAATGGAAGCTGACCCTGCTCAAGACTACTTTGTACTGCCAATATGTTCTTCTTATACTTCAACTGTCAAGAGCTCAGAATCAAAGAATGAAGGTGAAAAGCCTAATAAGGATGCTGGTTTAAAGACAAATGAGGAGCCAGTAGATCAAGAGGATCAAGCCTTTTTGGAAGAGCTTGAAAGGCTTAAAAGACAAGAAAAGGAGGCTACTGATGCAGTTGAAGCTCTAAGAAAGGAGTTTGCTCAAGATGCTGAGGATTTGCTTCCTCAAGCAGGAGCTGCTAGAGCTACCAGTACTAATACAGTTAATACTATTCGCACACCAATTAGTAGTGCTAGTCCTTTAAATGTTTTTAGTGCTGGTGGACCTGCTCTAAACAACAATGACCAAGATGATTCTCAAATACCTGCTCTTGAGGATATTTATGACAGTCCAAGTAATGGGAATTTTACCAATGCATCTTATGATGATGAGGGTGCAGTGGCAGACTTCACTAATTTAGAATCCACTGTGAATGTTAGTCCTATTCCCACTTAAAGGATACACTATATTCATCCTACAACTCAAATTCTTGGAGATCCAAAATCAGTAGTTCAAACAAGGAGAAAAGTGAATAAAAGTTCTGGAGCCCATGCTTTTATAAGTTATATTCAAAAGCAGAGAAGAAATAATCACAATGTTGCAGCACTGTTTGTTTGCTTGCTTCCTTTCTCAGATTGAACCCAAGAAGATATCTCAAGCTCTTGAAGATGAAGTTAGGTTAATGCTATGCAGGATGAGTGCTGCAGTTCAAGATTCAAAAAGTTTGGTTTATGGTTGACTTTACCTTTTGGGAGAAGCAATTGGGACATAATGGGAGTTTTACAAGAATAAAAAGGATGAAAGAGTGTTGTAGTTAGAAAATAAGGCAGGATGGTTACCCAGGGTTATAGACAAAGAGGAAGATAGACTATGATGACGGTTTTTGCTCCTGTGGCTAAAGGATTGAGCCTTCGGATCTTTTTGGCTTTGCTTCTTATATGGTTATCATAGTTTATCAATGGATGTGAGAGGGCCTCTTATATGGCAAATTATGAGGAACTGTATATATGTTCTCATCTCTAGGTTTTGTTGATCCTAAGTTCACTAGACGGTGTATAAAGTTGTAACAATGCTTTGTAGGTTTACACAAAGACTCCCTCAAAGCCTGATATGCTATTTATCCTATTTCTTGTTGAAGAGTAGATACAGAAGAGGAACCATTGTCAAGACTCTTTTCATCAAGAAGGACAAGAATGATATCATGTTGGTACAGGTTTATGTGGATGATATTATTTTTGATTCTACAAAGAGGTCTGGGTGTGATGAATTTGAGGCATTAATGAAGAGCAGATTTCAGATGAGTTTTATGGGAGAGCTCACATTCTTTCTTGGATTACAAGTCAAACAGAAAGAAGATGGTATTTTAATACAGTATGATAAGTATGTTTCTGATCTGAAGAAATTTTATTTTGCTAGTGTGAAGACTGTTAGTACTCCAATTGAGACCCAGAAGTCTTTGACCAAGGATGAAGAAGCTGCTGATGTGGATGAACATCTTTATAGATCTATGATTGGCTCTTTAATGTACTTGACTGCTTCTAGGCCTAATATTATGTTTACAGTCTATGCTTGTTCTAGGTTTCAGGTAACTCCAAAAACCATACATCTTCATGTTGTGAAGAGGATCTTTAGGTACCTCAAAGGCAAACCCAAACTGGGCCTTTGGTATCCTAGAGTGTCATCATTTGACCTAGAATCGATACCTGATAGTGATTATAAATGGAGTAAATCTTGACAGGAAATCCACAACAGGAGGTTGTCAATTTCTTGGCAGGTGACTTATTTCATGGCAGTGTAAGAAGCAGACAATTGTGGCTTATTTACTTACAGAGGAGAGTATGTTGCTACATGCCAATGATAGTTGGGCAAGTATTGTGATTCCAAATTCCAAATGTTAGCCTATGGATTCATTTTATAAACACTAAAGATTCTACATTGAATAATGAAAGAACTATAGTGAATTGTAAAGAAAATCATTTGTTTCACTCCAAAACAAAGATATTGGATTAGGCACATTCATTATGGATGCTTATGAGAAGAAGCTTATCCAAGTGTTGAAGATTCACACTGATGACAATGTGGCTGATCTTTTAACTAAAGCTTTTAATGTTAGCAGGTTTAATTTCTTGATTGTTAACCATTGGCAGCTTCACCTTTAGCTGTATTGGTTAAAGGTAGACAAGATGGTAATTTTAGAGTTGTTGTTCAGTTTGTAGATGAATTTGTCTATATATGCATTGGTTGAGGGGAGGTTCATATGTTGGATAGACAATAGTTCTTAACTTTTATTCATGGGTTATGCATAAATATGGATCCTTATGAATTCTCACATGTCTATCTAGTCTTTTCTAGTGTGCTTGTGAAGAATAGAGGCATGTTGTTGTATAATTATTGAAGACAGAGTTAGTACTGTTTGAACAACAAGTTAGTACTGCTGAGCTTAGTTAATACTGCTGAAGAAACTTTGTACTGCTAAAACAAAAAGTTAATACTGCTTGGCTTGGTTAGTGCTACTCAAAAGTGTTTAAAAATGGTTTTGATGTTTAGATTAGGTTAAAGATGCAGTTTGGATTGGATTTGAGGGTACTAAATGGAAACTAACAAGTTAGTGCTGCCAGGCACAAAGTTCGTACTGCCAGGCAAAGTTGGTGCTGCCAGGCATAAAGTTAGTGCTGCCAGGCAAAAATTTATGCTGCTTGTTACCGTTACTACTGTTTGAGAGCATAATAGATTCTTATTAATTAATTATAAAACGTTGAAATTTTTCGCCAAAACAAACTTGCTTATAGGGGCCTACTGATTGGATTATCTCTTGATCTTTCTACTATAATATCTTTCTTTAGATAAACACTCAAGTTTATTCAGTCAGGTATCTCCAACCCTAAAGCCATCTCTATAAAAAATCTCAATTAACTTTTCTAAACCTCATATTTCTCACAATCGTTCATATCCCACCACCTCACCTCAAAATTTTTAACGCATTTATGGTGGATTGGAATTCTGTACAGATCAACACATCGATGGTCGGTCGTTAATGAAAAAAGCAAGAAATCAGAAATTTACATGAGATTGTAGACTTTCTTACAATTCCGTTTGTACATCATGCTCTCACTGTAAGTCCTACTATCTATATTTCTTATATTGAACAGTTTTGGAACACTGCTAGTTCCCAAACAGTCAATGATGAGAAACAAATTCATGCTACTGTTAATAGCAAGGCAGTAGTAGTTACCGAAGCATCAATAAGAAGTTCCCTTCTTCTTAATGTTGCTGATGATACTGCTTGCCTTACAAATGAAGCTATTTTTCAAAACCTTGCATTAATGGGGGTATGAGGGTGAACTTAATAAGATAACTTTTCAAAAAGCCCTCTTTTCTCCTCAATGAAAGTATTTGATACATACCATCCTTCATTGCCTAAGTTCAAAATCTACAAGCTGGAATGAGTTTGCAACAAATATTGCTTTAGCTCGTTTATGTTTGGCAACAATATCAAAAGTTTAACTTTTTCCAAAAAAAAAAACTTATTTTTGAATGGTATGTTGCAGGAACTTGGATTATCTATAAATAAATTCTTATGTTTCCAAGATTTTTAATGGTTTTTTAATAATCAAATTGAGCTTGGTGAACCTTTTAATGATGTTTATATTACACCAGCTCATACTCTAAAGGTTTTCTCCAACATGTCCAGAAAAGGACTAAAATTTTTAGGAGGAATTACACCTTTATTTTCTAATATGTTGGCATCTGCAGAAGTAGAGGAGGGTGAAGGTTCAGAACAACCCATTGAACCCCAACCAACACCTTCTCCTACTCAACCTAGTGTAGGCGACCAACCCTATGTCACCAAAAATCTCATTCTGGAAATGACAATACAATCAGGCCTGCATTGAAATTAGAGTGCACTTAGTGGGATGATGGGGTATACAGGTTCAGTTATCCAATGATAGTCCTCATTCAGGTGGTAACACATCTAAAAGAGCTGAGGGTGGCTTGAATATAAAGGAGTTATTCTCTCTTTGCACTAACTTGTCAAACAGGGTTCTTGCTTTAGAGACTGCCAAAGATGCTCAGGCTGCAAAGATCCTAAAATTGAAAACTAGAATCAAGAAGCTAGAGAAGAAGTGCAAGCCCGGTATCTCACACCACATAGCATGGTTAAAGAGTGTGAAAAGGTTATCTATGAAGAAAAGGTTGGGACAGAAGGAGCCTGTATCTAAACAGGGGAGGAAAAATGTCAAAACAGGACCTACCTTGGATGCCTTTGATGATCTTGATGCTGATTTAGCCTATGGTATGGACTAAATGGACACAGAGGAAGCTGTGATTGAGGGGATGCAAAGTAAAGAGATTGAGGAGCAAAATGTGACAGATGATACAAAGGTTTTAGAAAAGGGAGGAAGCAATGAAGAACTAGTTAATACTGTTGGTAATATAGGAGTTAGAGGCTGTTAACATAGTATGACAGAGACAGAAGTTAGTACTATACTCCAATGACTCTTCTTACTACATAACAAGTGTCTTTGAAGATGAAGTTATTTTTATTTCTGCTGATTGGTAATGTTAAGTGACAAGGCAAAGCTTAAAGGAGTTGAAATCAAAGAAAAGAAAGATGCTGAAAGACCTGCAATATCAGTTTTGACCTTGAAGCCACTTCAATAATTTGGTCTAAAGGTCAAAAGGCAATGGGTTCTTTGGGCTAGAACCTGACAAACCAGTCATAATAAAATCAAAGGAATCAAGGTGAAGAACAAATTCCAAGAGATGCTGAAATAGCATTAAAGGTTCAAGCAGAACTTGATGATGAAGATAGATTAGAGAGACAAAGACAAGAGAAAGCATATTTGAACTACATTGCAAATTTGTATGATGAAGTTCAAGCAAGAATAGATGCTGGTCATGAATTAGCTGTCAGATGGACACAAGAAGAACAGGAAAAGTTTACTGTGGATGAAAGAGCCAAGTTACTTGTAGAGTATTTTTGAAAATAGAAGAAGCAGAGGATGAAGAAAGAGCAGATTGCAATTCAGGAAGAAAACCTCAAAAAAAAACAAATCTCAATAGGAGAAGCCTAATGTTGACCTACTTAACATACAGGTAGATATAAACATGCTCGGCTAAAAAAAAGACTCTTAAAGATATTCAAGTATTATACATCAAGGAACATAAAAAAATTGCAGATTTTGTTCCTATTGGGTCTGAGGAGGATGAAAGATTGATTCAGAAGATGAATAAGAAGGTAGCTGGTGTACATGAGGAAAAAGGTTCTGAAGAACCTGACAGTACTAAAGCTTAAGTTAAGCAAGAAGGTAATAAAGAGTGTTACCCAGAAAATGGGACTAGGACAGAAAGATAAGATGAAAGCAACAAAAGAACTCTAGAATACAAAGATAGACTCTGATCTTGAAGAAGAAGAGCATCTAAAGTATTTCTGAAGCTAGTTCCAGATGAAGAAGGAATAATAGATTATGAAGTCCTGGAGAAGAGATTTCCAATCATTAACTGGGAATCAAAATTCTATCATCTTGACAGACATGGAGCAGAGTGCATCTACTACAGGATCTTTAGATCTGATGAAAGTTCTAGATGGATTAAAAACCTTTTTTAAGGATGGTGAAAATGTTGATAGGCTAGGTTCTTGAGGTGTTAATTAACCTGGTGTTGCAGAGGTTTGAATCAATACTCTAGAGGTGTTGGACTAGTTCTTTGGGGAGATTTTAAGGACAATGTTTGATGCAAAATACAGAAGTTGTGTCCAACTCTGGCAGGGAATAAAACAAAGTGGAATCTTAAGAGCTGGGAATTTCTCTAAGAATTGTTGAGTACATACTTGATACTAGAGATGGTACTGAGATTCATCTGCTTGCACAGAGCGAAATTATACACTCAAAATGAAACCACTGAGGAGATGTTGTTTGAGTTGATTAGTTGAGTTGCAAGTGAAAGTGCTTTTATTCTGCCTTAGGTTCATTCATAAAGCAGATTGATGAATATTGGACGCTATGATGGAAGTGGAAGATCTTAAGTGTTTGGATTTATAAACCAACAAACAAATGGTCATCAGTTCACCATGTCTAACAGACATCAAGAACTAGCTAGTCTAGAGCAATGCGGTATTGTAAAAGACTGCTCAAAACTTTAAAGGCTGATGTTTGCCAAAAAAACTGTATATGTTCTCAACTCACACCGATTTATAAGTTAAAGAGTTGTCTAGTCCTATGCAAAACAGTCTCATTGGTAAAGACTTCTCAAATCCATTGATAGTTGATAGTTTAATCAAAACTATATGGTTATCAATGCACCATGTTATTGCAATGAAGCATTGGCTATTTCAGAGCAAACGACTACTGGTAGAGAAATATCAAATCCGTTTTTGGCTGGTAGTTGCTAAAAACTACAAGGCCAACTTAGTTAGTATTGTTGTGTTGCTGAGTTGCTGAGATGTTATGATGATGACAAAGACTAGAAGCTAAAGAATTTCAAGTTTACAAAGTAACAAAAGTGTTCAAGTTCATCAAAGAGCAGATTAAAGAGTAGCTGTTGAAAATCGATCTAGCTCATCTAGGATATCATAACCATGATCTAGCGGAATAACAAATAAAACAATCATAGTTAAGAACAAGGTGTTACTAATAAACTTTAAGCCTTTCATTGTATTTGATCAGGATACAAAGGCTTACTATACTACTTATGCTAATAATAAGTCTAACTATTATCTTAGGCGTTCTTACAAAGACCTGACGCTAGTATGTAAACAACACAACACTTTATGTTTACCATTGTGAATTGAATGAATCATAAACCTAGACGCCTACCCCTCTTTATATACTAAAGGGGTTAGGGTTTACAAGACAAGATAAGATCAAATAAAAATTAGGAAACTATAAATCAGCATTAAATACTATTTGACTAATCTTCAATCAGCATTAATGTTGATCTTTATCTATAAATCAGCATTAAATACTATTTGACTAATCTTCAATCAGCATTAATGTTGATCTTTATCCTTTAGCTGAGAATTAATGTTATTCCAGCTTTGTCTTGTAGATCCTCCATCTTTAATATGTTTTGTCATAATCAACTCAAAGTATAATTCCTAACAGTAGCAGTGTGTTTGGATACATCCTCCTAGTGTTCAAAAAGCTCTAACTAAAGAAACATGAAGGTTAACAAGTGAACATCATGATTTAGGGAGAGGATATTGGTTTCAAGAAGTTTCTACACTTAGTGCTGCTACTTATACAAAGTTACTATGCTAGTATCTCCTTAGCGCTGCTGGTGAAGGAATGTAAAAGATTCAAGAAAAATAGACTATGCTAGTAGTATGTTAGTTATAAATTGTTAGTAGTGCTTGTACTTTATGTTAGTACTGATAGTTAGTGTTTGTACTGTTTGTTAGTAGTTAGTTACTGCTAGCATATATAGATAGTACTGCTTAAGTGATATGCATGAGATATATTAGGAATAGATATGCATGATCACTTAACGCATTTTGTAAGCCCATTAGGGTTTTCTTGGTGTATAAAAGGAACCCTATGGCACTAGTTAGATATATAAGTTTCACAAATATTCATAGTTAGTAATCTGTAACCTAGCAGATTAATAGTAATCAAAGTTCTATTTTATTTATTGTTCTTCTTAGCGCTTGAGTTAGTTTCCGTTATAACTTATATGTTCATAGTATTGGTTATCTTGTAGTTAGTTTAGTATATATCCAGATTAGCTACCTCCCTTATACTAGGGTAGAAGATCTATTCAGATTGTGGATCAACATCGTGAAACTCTCAGTAGACGAGATTTGCGTTTTCAATTTTTTAATGACGTTGTCCTTTCCTTAAAGGGAAGCTTTCATTTTTCCGATTACAAAGATTGAATAAAAGTCAGGAGTATCTCTAGCGGGTGAAAGTAGGTTGTTCCCAAAACTTTCTTTAAGGTTTTGATACTTTAACTGCAGTTCTAAAATGATTTTTGACCTCAAGAGTGGAAATCAGTTTTTCACTAATTCATATGATTATCCTTTTGGATCTTATCACGTAATGTAGAAAGGTCAACTTTCAAGTTCAGACAACGAGCTTACAATAGTCGTGGCATCATGAATGTTCAGTAAATCTAGTTAAATAAGGGGGGGCTCAGGGGGAAAAAAAAAATTTTCGTTGCTTATTGCAACATAATTAACACTTTCTTTGGACAAGCAGTCAGCAATTAAATTATCATTAGCAATAAAAAGGTTTTTTTTTGTTTAATCTCATCATGTTTCCTATCTATAACGTTTTGGTCAATCTCAGCTTCCAACTCTTCAAAAATGTCTTTCATTTCTTTAACTTCTTTAGTTAGAGCCTTTTGAATGCCCTCAAAATGTTCTTTAAGTGTTTTGAAAAATGGAATGACCTCGGTGAGATAACATTCCTTGGTTCTGAAAAAAGTTGTATAAGTGCAAAAATATTAATTTTCACTTGACTTTTTGTTGGAAGCACCCTGGGGACAAGCGTTGCAGGTGTATTTGGTGGATACACCGTCAATGCTTTGATTGGTCTTGAGGCGGTGGTCTGCTTTTTGAGAGCTTCTTCTTTCATCTTTATGAGATCTTGAGACCAAAATATTTGCTCAGGGGTCAATTGCTTCTGTGGTGTGAAGGTCGCTAAATAATTCTCTTTCGAGTAATCAGGTGGTGCAATCTTAACCTTATGAGTCACACACTCAGGGTCTTTCATTTTGTCATTCATTTTCCTCCTAGTGATTTTAGCTATCTCTAGGGTATCCTCTGTGTTGTGCACTAAAGTCGGGACATGATTGTTTTTAATAATTTCATAACCATTATATAGAGCAGGCTGAACTTGCTTTGCACGGGTGAGGCATAAAGGGTTCTTGTAGCCAATAGCTACCTTATTCTGTTCATTATAATAGGGCTTTGGTTTACACAACATGTGAACTGTTTGAAGAGACTGGTCTTGTTTGTATAATTTATCCTCGACCTTTTCTTTTAAAGCTTTCATGTCCAAAAATTCTTCAAGGTATTTGTTTTCTTTCTGTTTAAAATCCTTTTTCAAAGACGTAACTTCTTCTACCATTGACTTGTTATGGTTGATGGTAGAAGCAAGTTGCATTTTTACAGAATGAAGTTCCTTTTTCAATTTTTCTTCCTTAATATTATGGTCAGTGATAACTATTCTTAATTGTTCATCAATCTTTTGTTCTCTTTCTGTTAATTCAAACCTGGCCTGTCTTTCATACAGTTCAACTTGTTCCTTATATGTTGCAAGTTTAGCAGTTAATGAATTATCAACTATTGTGTTCCGTGTTGTGACAGAGACAGATTGGGCATGCGGTTCATGCATATCATTAAATATCATCATGTATGCATCATTTAGAACAAAAGATACATTACTTTGTACAACTGGCACTGCGTTGTCCTTTACATACTGATCATACAGAATCATATTACTATCACTCGTATAATTAGCATGTGAATCAACAACGTAGTTTGGTTGTACATCGTCATGCATCTCGTGTTCTTCATGATGTTCACAAACAGCATCCTGATAGTGATCTTGGTCGTGTACCTCAGATAGAATGTCTGAATCATAAGACGGACCAGCTTCATCATAAACAAGATCTGCGGATGATAGATTAGCCATGAACATTGTCTGTGCTGTGGGAGCCTCATCAACATCAGAATTAAAGCATCACAGTCATCAGATTGAAACACATTATCCACATTGAGTGCTAAGTCCTAAATAGGTTGCTCATCCACATCTTCATCAATAGCGTTGTCTTGTCTACCTGCAATAAATAATAACTGCTCTTCATCCAATGCCACCCCGTTCTCCTGAGCTTGCATCAGCAACATCTTGTCTTTAAAGTATTCAAAGTTTTATGGACGCTTAAGTTAAGTTCAGTTCCTTACTATGTGGCCTATACCTTTGCAGTTGTAGCACTTAACCTGCCTTGCTTGACCTGGATTAGTATTCCCAACTTTGTTCTATGATCCCCCATAACCAGCTGCACCTGCACCCTGTGCATTGTTCCCTTGTCCTCTATTCTGTCGACCCTGAACATTCTGAACAAAAACCCTGTCGTCTTGAACTGTGGCTTGATTCCTTGGGTTAGATGAAGTTTTGAGTTGATTGTTTGTTTAAGGAAGGTATGTTTTGTATGATTGGGTGAGTAGGGCAAGTGTGTTGGTTAAATTATCAATTAAGCTGTCCGATGGAGAGAGTCCTGAATTAAGTTGAGAGTTGTCAGCAAAGTGTGGTGGAACATAAGTGGATAGTGGATGGTGGAAACATATGTGGATGATGGATTTGTGGAAGATTGTGATTGTACTGCTGAAGCGTGGCAACAATGGACCATTCAAGCAAGGATCAACTGTGTTAGAGTGAATCAATCCAACATCATTTTGTTCTCATTGGCATGTGACTGAGTGCTGCTTTAGATAAGAAACAGCTGATCATAAGTTGGAGTCCTCAGCCTCTTTTTGAGTTTCACATGTCTGTTACAAATCTACCTCATTCTGGAAACATGTTATTAACCAACTTATAATTCAACTACATTCTGGACATGGTCATCTTGATGTTACGCATGTCGTTGATGAGTTTGGCAAACCGGACATAGTAATCATGGATATGATCCCTCCATTGTGCTGACAGAAAGTTTTCGAATCATCATACCACAGTTTTGATTCATGTCTTCTTTTGTTAATTCAAAACCTTTCATGATCACTTCACATGCCCAAATGTCCTTTGGCAGCAGTGTAAGATATAAGAAGAGTAGATATCTTTTGGCTGTATAACAGCGCTCCAAATTTGGGTGGCAGCGGAAAATGAATATCCGAGGGGCGTTAACTCTTCAAGAATCAATAGCACAAATATGAGAAGACCACTAACGTGTCGTTTAAAAAGATTCATTTGGATTAACAAAATACCTGTTCACTACATAAGGCTTATGGCTTCAAATTGTTCGACAATGATAAGTACGATCTGGTTTTATAACAAATGTCCCAAAATGTTGATACGACCCAAATCTTTAGTATTATTGACTCTTTCAAAAAATGAGACCCCATGTATCTGGGAACCTCGTGCCATATGACTAAAAAAAACACTTAAAGAAGTCAACATAAAGTTGTGCATTCTTAGGCTTCTGTAAAATCATTGAAGGACCACAAGATTTCCAAGTGATGATTAAAGCAACAGATCAAACCATCATAAAAAGTAATTAACGTCTTCCCTAAGCTCATGACACTTGAAGCTCGACATGTAAGTGAAATTGCAATAAATTGGCCAACATTTCCCGGTGAATGAATGTTTCTACTAACCCAAAACATCCAAATCCGACATGGTATACGTTCATTTTCCGGCAAACCGGCACAGTGACACTACTCAACCCAAACTGGGGAAGTCAAATCCAAAATAGAATCTATTTAAAACACATCCGCGCACACAATCTAGTAATTGACATGTTCATGATAATGGCTCAGTGTTTAGTCGCTACTTTAGCACACACGTAATCATTGTATAAAAAATGTACACTTGCGTCTAATTTGTAAAAAAGCATGTTCATCAACCCCAGATGATGTAAATCATTTAAAAAATTTAAAACATGTCTATGAACCACCTTATTAGGTAGTCCTCCGTAATGATAAATAATAATCCAAGATGTGTAAAATGAATCACACCGTTAAATACCTAAGTAAATACGGTCAGTCTTAGTCTACAAGTTTAGGCTAACGACTTAATGCATAAACTACAATAAATTGTTAATTCATATATACTGTTATCACTTGTGTGGTGGTGCACATGTTTATTGTATTTGTCCTGACTTGATGGCTCTTGGGAAGGTATACGATTACACACGTTCAAGTGTATGTTATTAATAAATATACATATTTATTAAGTCGTGGTTTAACTCGAATAATATCCGATAAATATTAATACCCGTCCGATATGTTAAGTGGTTATCAAAATCACCCTTGCTCATGAAATACCCTTAGGTTTTCTATAATTACAAAAACGGTCCCTATGTTTATGAAAATATAATATTTACACTTTAAACCCCTAGGTTTCCACATTTACACTTTTAGTCCTTTAACTTTACAACAATTACACTTTAGGTTCTTATGTTCTCAAAACAGCCCCTTTAAGTTTTAGAAGTGACAAAACAAAGCCATAGACATAACAGAAATAGTTTTTGACATGTTTTAAAACCCTCAAGTTTAGAAGTTGACACCTTTAGTCCCTTAACTTGTAAAAATCGCATTTTAAGTCCAAATAAGTTATAAAAAGTGGCAATTGGTTTTATTACCTCCAATAAGCTACATAAGCTATTGTCCCAACGTTATAAATAGGTTTTTGGTAGTAGCTCCTGGTGTGCTTATTTGAGCTTATTGGGCTCGTTAGCCCAATAACTCTAGCCCGAATGTTTTTAAAAGTCCATTAGGGTTTCAATACATGATCCAACTTATTTTCAAGTCTTAATAAGCACTTATGGGTCTGTTTTTATTGCTCGGCTTATTTATAAGCCAATAAGCTCGTTAATGGGCTTTTGGGCCCATTAAGAGCTCGATAAGGGTTACGCGTGTTCAAGTTGATCCATTATAGGTCCAATAGCTTTTCTAGGTTTATAATAAGCTTACTAAGCTGCATAAGCTCACAAATAAGCTGTCTAAGCTTATTAGTGGCTTAAGGGCTCTCGCTTGGTTACGGTAATGGGTTGCCCAGCCCATTAAGGGTCTGATTTGGTTTCTAATAAACATTAAGGTACACATTGCTTCAATAGGTCTATTAGGATTCTTAATAAGCACAAAGAGCTTATTAATAATCTATAGGCCCCACGGTATGGCCTGTTGGGCCTGTTTAGGTTTAATGGGCCCATTTGTGGCCTATTAGGTTTCTTATGTACATTGTTTATCCCAACAAGCTCAAGAACCTTGTAAGCCTTTGATAAGCTCAAGTGAGCTTATTTATAAGCTATGGAACTCAACCAACAAACTGTTGGGCTTGACGAGGCCCATTAGTGGTCCATTTCGCTTAGTATCCACATAAAGGTTTCGCCAATAGTTCTAGCAACCAAAAATAAGTTCGTTTACTTTATATAATGGTCGTGTTCATCACATGCATGCATTTATACGATTAGTATACTCCTTCTCAAGCCACAATATCGTGCTTACGTGAAATATTTACGTATAGTTTTCATAAAATTAATGTCTAAGAGTTAGTGTTCACGTTGGTGTCCACCCTTGCATTTAAACGAAAACGTTTAGCTTTTGCTTGTCATTAAATCTCATTTTACACATTTCTTTGTATTCTAGCACCACACAAGATCGAATATATGTATATATATGTACGTGTGCCACGCATGGGTTGAACCATGCGTGTTTACGCCCACGTAAATTTGTTAATCACATATTAACGTGATCTACACGACTAGACATCAAAGAAACAATTAAAATACAAAGTGTATAAGCTTGAACGCGACTTACAAAGAGTCCTAGAGTCTTGGTGTGTGTTGGGACGAGTAGAATGGCAACCCAAGTGGATTATACCCAACGTATATCGACTCTAAGCTTCGAAGCTTATTAAATAACCTAAGTTCTTAACTCATGTACCCTTTTATGACTTTGTATGAAGACCTAGTGTTATTTGTAGGTTTGAATGAGATGGAGAGGGTGTTTGTTTGCGTCTTACGACACGAGACAAGAGAAACAATATGTTTTGTTTGAGAGAGAGTGTTTAGTGAGTTTATGAGTTTTCAAGAAGTGTTTTCTGTCATGTATGATTGAGTATATATAGGCTTAAGACTTGGTTAGCTTTCTAGTTCCCTTAACTAAGCCAAACCGTGCCCTAAGCTAGTGGTTTATGGTTTTCTAGTTATCAAGACATGGTTTTGCTAATACAACCTAGTACAATCCTTGATTACCATATATATGTACAAGATTTACCTAAGATTTGAAGATCTTTGATTTCATATATGTTGTTGTTGCCGTAGGTATCCAAGAAGCACAAAGAGAACAAATGGTTATTATCCATTGTGAAATAAGGTGTCTAGGGAACACATTGTACATGTCTTAATTAATCCCTAGATGTACATGTACTTAGTATAAGGTTTAGGAAGATTTCTAGTTGATTTTGGGTGAGGGACGTGTAGGATCAAAGGAAAAAGGGAAATTTTGAAATCTTGCTAGGATTATACAAGTACAAGGTTTAATTAAAAGTTAGTTGTACAAATGTAGTGCAAGTATCCTTGTATTATGATCTTTGTTTACCTACATTCGGCCATAATGGCTTAATAACACAAGAATTGATTAAATTTTATGTTTAAGGTTTAAAAGTGGGTATTGGTTTGAGTCTAGGTATTTCCGGGGTGTGTCTAAATGTATTTTATTGCGAAACATAAGCCTTTTACGTGACCAATAAAAAATAAAATACGCAAAGTCATTAATTATCTTCTTAATAATTATATAACACTTGATTGATGTAAACCTTAATTTATTTGGTGACCGTTTACATTGAATGATTATTTCTAGTCTACGCGATTTAGCTTAAAAGTTAAATTAAAAGTAAACGCGTATAGGACCAAAATAAATAGTAACAAATCATAAGAGTCGTAAAATGACCTGAAATTGAGAAATGTTACAGTCTTCACCCGTTAAAAGAGCTTTGTCCTCAAAGCTTAAGTCCTTGTAGTGGATGACGAAGCCCGGTTTGTGAAAAGTTGTGGGTATTTCTGTTTGAACGAATCTTCACGTTCCTAGGTGAACTCAAGACATCTCCTAGAGTTCCAGCGAACCTTAACCAATTGTATCCGGCTTCGCTTTAATGGTTTGATCTCCCGTTCCATGATTTCAACGGGCTCTTCCACAAACTGGAGCTTATTATCAACGTGAATTCCTTCTAACGGCATGACTAATGGTTCGTCAGCGTAACATTTCTTTAGATTAGACACATGGAAAGTATGGTGAACCCTGCTCAACTCTTGAGGAAGTTCTATCTTGTAAGCAACCTTCCCAACCTTGGCTAACACCTTGAAAGGTCCGACATATCTCGGGTTCAACTTGCCCCGCTTACCGAATCGTACAACCCCTTTCCAAGGTGAGACCTTGAGCATAACCCTATCCCCAACTTCAAACTCCATCGACTTTCGCTTCAAATCAGCGTAGCTCTTTTGTCGATCCTGAGCAGCTTGAATTCTCTGCTTGATCAGGACAATCTTTTCTGTTGTTTCTTGGATCATTTCCAGACCAGTCAATTGAGCTTCCCCAACTTTGGCCCAGCACACAGGTGATCGACATTTTCGGCCATAAAGTGCCTCATAAAGTGCGACCTTTATGCTAGCGTGATAACTGTTGTTATACGAAAATTTGGCTAGTGGCAAATGCTTAACCCAGCTTTTTCCAAAATCGATCACGCAAGCACGTAGCATGTCCTCAGGAGTTTGAATAGTCCTCTCGCTCTGACTGTCAGTTTTTGGATGATACGCAGTGCTCATACTCAGATCTGTAACCAAAGCTATCTGAAATGATCTCCAGAAATTTGAGGTGAACCTCCCATCACGATCACAGATGATTGAAACAGGTATTTTGT
>BQNB010145208.1:0-16749 GCA_026074375.1 Tanacetum coccineum
ACACATCAACCATGCCATGTTGAGAGTAGTCACCTTAAAATTTTTGTCAAAATCAATTTCCTACTTATATTCTTAAAGAGAAAAATTTTGTGTGCGTATTCATAAAATGTGTTTACTTCGGGAAACCGAACTGGTAACCAACTAGGTTGACCTTTACACCACCTTGCTATAGGAAGTTGACATCATCTCGCACCAGATCCTAAAAGTCTTCATAATATAAACAAGGAGTTAAAAACATTAAGATAACAAAGTTTGTTAGCGCATATTAGGAGGATTAAGATAAGTATCTACACCTCTTCCTCAACACCATTCCGGAAAGCAACTCAAACTGAATTTCAGGACGAAATTCTTTTAAAATAGGGATACTATAACAATTCACTTTTTCACATCTTTTTACGTCAATAAACATTCAACTATTTATTTTAAACTTTTACGCGTTTACTTTTAAATTTTTACGTTTAGTTAAATCGCGTAAACTAAAAATTAACATTCAACGTAAACCGACATCAAACAAATAAAAGTTTACGTCAAACAAGTATTATATAAATATTACGAAGATAATTATTGACTTTTTGATTTTGATTTTTATTCGTTACGTAAAACGTCTACGTTTCGCAATAAAACACATTCATGCATGCATGGGAACCCATAAACCCATCTATACTTCAACAAATACCCACTATTATACTTAATATCAAATTTTTATAAAACTTTCACTTACATTTACTCATGGCCGGTTACAATACACACAAACAACACATACATACTCAAATTAATTCTAAACATCCCACTATCTAATAAACTATATTAACCATGGACCAAGGGATCTTCACCAAGCTTTAACCATGAGATATCCAAGCAAAATCATGTCTCCCATGCCATCCTCTTGTTCGGTTGATTATAGGGAAAAAGAAGGAAATGAATGGCATGCTTGTTTGCTAGATCACATCATTCTTACATAACCATCACTTCCTTACAACATTGCCATACTTTCTTACACTCCTAAACATTAAACAAACCTATAAACCATCCCTTAAACCCTTAAGCATAACCCCCTGCAATGTTTTATAGTTTTTCTTGAATTGGTTTACTACTTTTTGTGTTATAAATAGGAAGCATATAGTGAAGACTAACATACACTCTCATTTTCAAGTAAATCAAACACCAAAACCTCTCTTGTTCTCTTCCAAACTCACGACAAACAAAAGCAAACAAGAAACTTTTATAGTTTTTATTTGACAAAGATTACAAGTATACTAGTGTTATCAAGGGTAATATCTAAGGTGTATCAAGGTGATTTGGAAGCTTGAGTTTATTTAAACAAGGGTTTGTACAAGAAGGAAACTAGGGTTTTTGCAAAGGAAATAAGGGTTTTACTTAGTGTTTTTTTCTTGTGTTCTTGTTTACTAGCCTCTTCAACATATTGTAAGCATACAACCCTCTTCGTTATCATATGTTTATTCTCATTAGTCACTAGTAGTGTGCTTGTAAAAACCTTGAAACAAAGAAACGCCATTTTTCTACAAGATAGACTACTTACTGATGCTTTCGGGTTCATTGAGAAACTCATATAAAAACTTAGCTAATGAAATTTCTGGGGTTACCACTCTTCAACGAGGTATATGAGTAGTGTTCATGCAAAATTTCAGCCCCTAATACATTATAACGAAGTGGGAAATAAGTTTACAAATTCATGATTTTATTTGTAAATAGTGCGTAAATGGGCTACCTTGTCACTTGAAAACCGACCCGTTTGACTTTTGAAATGGGTCGAATCTTTGGTGGGATTTGTAGATGAGTTGGTTAAGAACATGTAGGACTTGGAATTTCATAAAAAAGATGAGTAACGAATCCGGAACGAGCATTTGAAAATATGTGTTTTGTGAAAACGTTTTTAAGCTTTGAAATGGGTCATTGTTTTTTGACCACTTTAACTCCTGGGTAGGGTTGGGATATGGTTGGTATGCAAACTCGAGCTGGTCGTGACCACGTAGGAAAAAGAAGGGTTTTTAGATAGATAGGTTACCAAACTATTAACTTTTGTTCGCCTAAGTTATTAAACTTTTTTTTTGTTCATTTGGGTTACTGGACTATCAAAACCGGTTAAATTTGGTATCGAACTATCGGTGACCGGTTGCTAGTGTTAATTCCCGATTACATTGCCAGCGTGGCATTTGAATTTTGATACAAATAAGTTACTGAACTTTGCGAATTTGTTCACCTAAGTTACTAAACTTTGCCAATTTTTACACATGTTTTTATACACATTTTTATCTACATATTTTTATATACACATTTTTATAAACACGTTTTCATACATACATTTTTATACACGGTTTTATTACACATATTTTTATACACACGCTTTTATACACACATTCTTGTACACATTTTTATACACAGTTTTATACAACACTGGGTTGTATAAGCGAAGCATTGCAGAACTACAAGGACCAAAGTGTAACTTTTAGAAAGTTTAGGGGTTTATGTTGTAACTTTAGAAGATTAGTTAGTTAGAGTCAGTTTTTATCTTTTCCCGCCTCAGTTTTGTATAAATACCATGTACTATTTTTTCATTTTTAGTAATGAAATCATTTCATTGTAGTTTTTTCTCTCAATCATAATTATCAACAGTTTTATATACACACATTTTTTATACAGGTTTTATAAAACACGTTTTATACACCATTTTTATACACTGTTTTATACAGTTTTTACACATATTTTTATACACACATTATAAGGTTTTTTACACACGGTTTTTATACACTTAATCTTTATAGCGGTTTTATACACAAAAATTTTTTATACATACAATTTTTATACACGATTTTATACACACAAAAAGCTGTAATAAAAACGTGGGTGGCATAAAAGTTGTGCATAAAAACGTGTAAAAAACTGTCGTGTATAAAAATGTGTAAAACGTGTTGCATAAAAATATATATAAAATTTGTGGTATAAAAAATATATTAAATTTGTGTGCATAAAAATATAAAAAAAAGTTATACAAAAAAATAATATAATAATTGTGTGTATAAAAAACGTGGGGTAAAAAATATGTGTTGATATAAAAACGTTGTATACAATGTGTGTATAAAAGCGTGTATAAAAAAAGTGCGTTTATAAAAATTTGCATATAAAAAATGGTTAAAAACGTGTATTTAAAAACATGTATTTTCATGAGGTATATGTGATGAAACAAAACAACAAAGTTTAGTTACTTAGCGAAAAATTCGCAAGTTGGATAACATACATATCAAAAAAACCGAGAGTTTCTGAGTTGGAATAATTTGGGGCCACAAAAAGCTGTAGGTGTGAGAAGGTCATAAAACATATTATCCCCGAGTTACCAGTATAGAGGGGTTAACACTGAATGAAACACACTTTTTGTCGGTACCTTTAACGTCAAACTTCGATAGTCCAGTAACCAATGAACAAAAAAAGTTTAGTAATTAGGCGAATAAAGTTGATAGTTTTAGTAACCTGTCTATCTAAAAACCCGAAAAGAATGGGCTCATAAAACGGTTTAAAAAACGTAATGAGATATCGTCACATGAACACCATGATTTTACCTTGTTTTACACTTTGAATATCATGCACGTCTGGCGTCATGTGATTTTGAATAGGTTATTTTATGATCTAATCATCTAAATTATTTGTAGATTTTTCGTGAAGGTTCTGATATCGGGTCTAATTTATTTTCGAAAACTCTAAGAAATCACTATTTTTAAAACAATAAAATTTATTAACTTTTATTTTAATCTTATCTTTCAACATCATACTTTCGGCATAATTATTTGAGGCGGGTTAGAGGACCATACTGAGAGTTGACTCGAACCTAACTATTTAAAAGTTCTACGCTGACCTAATTTTCCGAAATGCTACGAATTCGATATTATTTTACAGAGTTAGATTTAAGAGCTTGACGACCCGTTCAAAGTTGACCGTTGACCAAAATTATAATATCTTTCAACGAGATCTTTATAATTTAACCTGTGTTCCATTAATTCAGGTCAATATTTTAACACATTCCGTTCATTAGTTTTGAATTTTATCCGTTTTGTTTAAAATCTGATATAAACAACCAGAAAGATTTATCGCGTAATATCTGGAATACGTCACAGGACGCGTTCCGCTTTGGATTTTTATTAGTTAGATATTATATGCATTATTTTATCTTTTCTAAGTGTTTGTATCTTTACGATACTCCTGATATATATTTTTCGATTTAGCATTATTATTTAGTTTTTCGCGTTTTTGATTCAAACCGGAACCCGTGAAAACCTATAATCTTTTCATGTAAGCTCTAGTATCGTACATGTCGGGTTTAGAAGTCAAAATTTCATGATCAACCCTTCCCTCTTGTTAGAAATCCAAATGGCCAATACCACAAGGAAAACAACTTCAAGCTTCAAAATTAAATCAAGTTGATCTTTTATGTTTTAATTTTGAATTGTTTGGAAGTATTATGCATGCATGGTGTGTAAGAGGTCCCTTGTCTTTATGAATGCAAACTTGGACAACTAAACCACTAACCAAAGGAGGGTGTTGATTTACATTGTGTTTGGCTGTTGGTAAGCATGAATCCCCCTTGGTTTGTTTGTCCGCACCTAATCATACACACACAACCCTTGGTGTGTGTGTTGGTCTCTTAGCATTGGTTCTTCCTTTTTTTTAAGTCTTAAACCCTAAACCTATCATATTTATAAATACCATGTTATACTTCACTTAGGGTCAATCTTCACCACATAGCCTCAAAAAAATTGTTTTCCTCTCTTCCTTTTCCTTCATGCTTCAGGCCAACAAAACCACCACCGCCCCATTCCATAAACTTTGATTTATATCTAGAATCATTCATCTACTACGCCTTCTTTCTAAAAATATCTAAGGGTGTTCCAAGGGTTTGATCATTTATGTCAAGGGTTATATAAAAATTTCAAGAGTTAGGTTTTTGTTTATAGAAAAGGGTTTTGTAAGACATATTGAGGGTTTAAGATTAAAGGATTTTGGGGGAGGTTAGATCTTTGTGTTACTTGACTCATCTTGTTCTTATAGTGTTCTATTCCATCTTATGGTCTGCTGTATGGTTCTTATTGCAAGTTTAAGTCTTATGTATTTGTGGTTTTTTAAAATAAACAACACTTGTGAGATGTCGTGAACATGAGTGTTGCAACAAAGAAATATTATGATTTGGTTTGTATTTTATGTTGGTTTAGATGGCGAAGTAATGGTGGATAGAGATTAGAGACTAGAATACTGCATATGCGAGTTTAGATGATTTGGTTGCTTTTTGGCGAATTAAAAGCTTGCTTTCCGAAAACTTAAACCTAGGCTAAGGGACACTTAAAAATGTTTTTTTAAAGAAGTTTAAAAGTCTAAGATTATGATAGTATTATGATTCCCCGGTCATTTCGAGTATATAAAGAACGATAAAAACGGACACATAACGAATGTGATACGGCCGTTGGAAGTTTGAAATATTTTTCGGCAAAACACTAAATATAGTTGCTGATTGGAAAACGAAATGAGGTTTTCAGACATTTTTGAGGTTTTAAAATATTGGCGAAACATATAAAAACATTAGCGTGTTGATTGGAAACATTAGAAACGTCATAAAGGTAATTATGGAATGCCGAATGTTATAAAAGCATAAGACTTTTAAAAATAGTAACTTTTAAGATAAGACGGATGTAAAAGTTAGGCGTTTAGGTATTGATAAAGCATTTCGGAAATATGGATTTAACAAAATATAGGGGACGGTATTAACGTCTTGAAACTTAGAACTTTCCTAAAATAGAAAGTTTCCTAAAATAGTAACTTTTAGTAAACCGTGGCGTATTTTAATCATGCACATTTTGTCATCGTAACAACATCATTTTTCTAACTAAGACACAAACACATATGGATGCCTTCTCATTGATAAGCGTTTCGCTTTTGGTTTCGTATATCATATCTTAGTCCTAAGACGTGTCATTCCTTCAGGTGACGGCAAGGATTGTGTATCATCTTTCTCTTACGTGAATATCATTCGCTCATCGCTCTAAGGTGAGTTCATAGCCCCATGTTTTATGATTTCATCTTTACTATTTTGGGGTAAGAAACATTGCTTGTTTTAAATTTTAGACATAAGTGTTTTCAGTTATCATTTCCTGTTTACGTGTTGCCTAAGTAGCGATTAGACCACTATCACGCCCCAACCATCATGAACCGTTAATTACTTATGACAAGCGTGAATGTTATAGATAGATCTATTTGGGACTAATTATCCCTATCTGGTAAGTAAGCACTTACTTGATTCTGTGTCGACGAACGAAGGAATATATATCATGTCGAAAACTCTTTGGGGTGTCTTGGTCAGACATCTGTAGGGCAATATCATCACTTGCATATTATATCTATCTCTTAATTTAGCATCGGTGTCATAAGCTTAGCACAACGTAAATACTTTTCATGTTATATTGTATCTGTTATATTAGTCACATCGCTTTTAAAATCTTGTGGTCCAACCTTACATCAATTCAAACCTATGAATTCACCAACTTTATGTTGACTGTTTTAAGCATGTTTCTTAGGTGCTTAGCTGGATTGTTCTTGTAGTGCTATTTGATGTTGCATGCATTGCTGGATGTCTTTTAAGAATGTTTATCTTTAAACTTAAATACTCGTTGTCTTAAAAACATGCTATGATTTCGCTGCATTTTACTTTAGCTTTCGCTAAAACTATTTCATTTATGTCAAGAATATTGTAAGACTTATTTTGATTAATCCAAAGCAACGAGTTATGTTTTATCAAACATCCATATAGTGGTCGTTCACTTGATCTTGTGCGATGTATGCGATTACGTCATGCCTCCGGACACGTATTCCGTCCAGGCTCCGTTTGGGGGTGTGACAAAGGAAGGGCCTAATAGAGTTTTTATGAAAACTGATATTCTAAAAGCTTATGATACTGTTAATTAGAAGTTCTTGAAGGCAGATCTCAAAGGTTTTGGGTTTCATGAAAAGATGGTGCATTGGGTTATGAGTTGTGTTACAACTGCTTCTTTTTCTATATGTGTGAATGGTCTAAGTTTAAGGGTTTAGAGTTTAAGGTTTAGGGTGTATATTATATATATATGGTCTAAGGTTTAGGGTTTAGAGTTTAAGGTTTAGAGTGATGACGTGGATTAAATTATGGTAAGGTGGCATTCTTTGATGATTATGTGGCATTTATGTTGCATGAGGTGACATTGTTGTATCCTGTTATATAAAATGTAAGATATATATATATATATATATATATCATCTTTTTATACAAGACCTACAGAAACAACTTTGGACCAATAAGAATTTAGTATTATTAAATCATTTTATTTAATTCAAAAGGGTAAGATAGTAAAACACATTTTCACTTTCTTTTTGAATAAAAAAAAACGTTTTTATTAAGCCTTTAATTTTCATAATTAATTTTTTTATTTTTTAGAATTAATTTTTTTATTTTTAAATTTTTTCAGCAAATACATTTCAAAAAAATGAGGTGCATATATGTTTTTTTAAATATTATAGAAATTCATATATTTTTCTTGCATACATGTTTAAAAAAAAGTGCATATGCGTTTTTTTTCTTTTATATAATTGTTTAGCCATGAAACTTGTTTTTTTTCTTAAAATGATAATTGCACATATGTTTCAGTGTACATTATTTCAAAAATTTATACAAAAAACATAAATATGTACATTTAATCTTTAAATTTATAAGAAAGCAAAAACATAAATATAAATACAATAAACAAAATTTTTTTGGGTAAAGGGGATTACCCCGGTAAAATGTATAAATCACAGTAAACAAAATTTGATATAAAATGAAATACAATTCAAATACAAATGTATATTGTTAAATATAAATGTGCACTCTTGAAATAACATGCGTGAACTCTTCAAGTACATATACGCACAGCTTCGAGAACATATATGCACAGCTTCGAGAACATATAAGTATAGCTTCGAAAACATTCGTGCACGCCATCTAAAAGTAAAGGTGCATCCATTGATCATTTTCATCACACACCGTCATTCCTATGATTTAGCCATCCCCTGAAACAACCACTCGAAACCTTCAAATTTGATTAAATATTAACCAAACCAACCTATAAATCAATTTAGGCAAACATACGGAGCACATGCTTATACGAAAAAATTAAAGCACCATTACTTTTGTTCTATCCATTTGACCAGGTAAAAAAATATATTTCAAAGCAAACATATAAAAGGGTGACCAGGTTATAAACCAAAAACAATTTTAATAACTAAAACGGTTTCAAATCTAAGAATCAAATAACGACTTTATGTCTACACACAAAAAATTCGAATTAGAAACACTTACTAACTTTGAAGATTTGGAATGAGATGACACCGTTTGGGTATAGAAAAACTTTTATATGCATATTTCAAAGGTTTATATGTAGATCTATCTTCTTGATGTTTCATAAAAAAGAATCTATGTTTCTTATGATCATTGTTTCTGGTAAGAATTCACATGATTCGCAACACAATATATATAATATTTGGTCTAGAAAAATAATCTAAGTTAAAATATATTTTTTGTTTACCCGTATCTAAACACAAATATAAATTTCTTCTACATACTCAATTGAGCCAGTAAGCCGAATCAAAGAGAAAAACAAAATAATTGGACTTTAATTTTAATACAAAATAATAGCGATTTGATTACCTTATCAAATTCGAACTTCTAAATGGACATGAACGTGATCGAGATTTGAAGATGATGAATATTGGTCAAAGATATGATTTTGGAGGCATGGATAGAGAGATATTATGTGAGTGGTTTTTTTTGACTTACGGTTTTTAAAAGTAATTTAGATGGAAAGTGAGATATATTAGTTATTAGCACTTTTTAGCGACAAATAAGGAATACCTAAATTTCTCTTTCAGTAGTGGTTTAATTTTTCATTTAATTACAAAAATGTCATCTTGCATTAGTTTGATGTACACCATGCATTATTAGAAGTAAAAAACCTGGTTCTGTAGGTTCTGTACAAAAAAGTGGTTCTGTATTGAAAATCCCACTATATATATATATATAAGTACAAATTATATATCATATTGCCATAATTACTTTATACATCATTTTGCCATATCATATTTTGCATCATACTTATTTCTCGACATTGCACGCACTTGACATGGTTTCATATAAAGAGATTTATATAAACTTTTGCTTGTGCAGGTTATGGCAGCTCTTGTTATTCCTATTTCGTCAGATTCATCTAAGGAGAGTGTGGGTTCTCATGTCCTACGAGTGATTCTTTTTGGCGCTATTCCTGCCATTATCCCTGTTATCCCTGAGGTTCCTGCTGAGGTTCCCATTGCACCTATTGATCCTTTAGTTATACCAGAGGTGGGAGCAGTTTCTGTCACCTCACCTACTAGAGTGCTTGATTTGATGGATTATTCATCTTTTGATTCTGATCCATCAGAGGATTCCTCACCCCCAGCACTAGAGTTACCATTGGTTTTACCCTTCTTATGTTCTGATGACTCAGAGGCGGACAGTGAGTCTGAGCCTGCTGAGCAAAGACTCGAGAGGCATGAGTCTCTTTCCGTTCATGATGTTATGGTTTTGAGGTGGAGGGAAAGGGTCACATCTAGGCCATCCTCACCACCAGGATCATTATCTCATGACACATTTGCACCATCATTTGAGTTTCCCATTGCTCCTGTTGTTGCCCCACCCGAGATTCATTGACAGCCAGCGATTCTTATCCGACCTGGGGAGGCTATTCCTTTCGGTCTACCTTACCGCACCCATCCTAATGGGCCGCGTAAGTTGTTGACTGCAAGGAAGAGAATTGGACCTTTTTCTGCTCGCAGACTTGCATGGAGACATGTATCTTATTGTTCATCGGATCGTCATTCTTCCCCAGACTTTACTTTAGACTCATCTTCTTTTGGTTCATCTTCGGATTCTTCATCAGATACTTCTTTAGGTTCACCTTCAGATTCATTGTTAGACACATCATCAGTTCATTCTTCAGGGTGCGATGCATCAGGTCAGACTTATTCAGGACCATTGATTAGAGTTGCATCATCTAGGTTGGTTTATCCCCCGGTTACGACTCTACGATATAGTGAGGCTTTTAGTCGTTGGAGGTCTGCACCATTGTCTACTCCTTACCCACCGACGATATCAGAGTCATCCCCAGATTCATTTTCTAAGAGATCATTGTGTTAGAAATACGAAAAGTATCGATCACTTCCATAATATCGTAGAATAGGCTCGTAGTATAGTTTTTAGAACCTAGAAAAGGTAGAAAGGCCAAGGCCAATGGGTAGCCCATGCAAAGATCATGGCAGACCTCTTTTACACGTTTAAATACCCCTCTCCACACCTTGGAGAGGGTTGCTTGTTCACTTGTTCATTTTCTAATCTAATATTGTTCTCTTTCCTTTCTCCCTCTAAGTGTTCAATCCTTCCACTCTCTCTCTAGATTTCTTATCATTTGATTGTGAGATAAGATACATCATATATTTTACAATTGGTATCAAGAGCCATGGGGTGTTTAGCTAGGTTTTTTGTGCGTTTTATCTACTTGTTTTAGGCATGCGTTTGGTTCGAATCTAATCAAAAGATTTTCATCTTTTGTGGGTTTAAAAACCATAAAGCTATAACCTTTCTTCTTTGTTTATCTTAGTATAGGGTAGTTGTACAAGAAAAACTTAAGAAAAACTCAAAAATCTTCATCTTTTTGTTGTTTTTGGTTTGAAAAAGGGTTTTGGGTACAAGAATCTTGATTTCAATTTTTTTTGTTAAAAACCATAAAGTTTGTGTTTTTAAGGTTCTCCTAGTCTTAGAATAGCAAGAAGTACAAATGAAATCAAGTAAAAATGTCAAAAATTGTATCTTTAAGTGATTTAAAGTTTTTGAAGACGGCTTTTTATACACACTGTTTGAATCCGGCGATCTTTACGTGTTGAATACGGTGATTTATACGTAAGTGAGTACGACGATTTACACGTGTGGTAAATCCGGCGATTTATACACTTTGTATACGACAATTTATACGTGAGGTAGTATGGCGATTTATACGTGTCTCTAAATCTGGCAATTTATACAGACCTAGTACGGCGATTTATACCTCATTGAAATCCGACGATTTATACTTGTTTTCAAACGGTGATTTATACATTCTTCTTAGGGTGATTTATACATTACACTTGGGTGATTTATACACTTACCTTAGGAGATTTATACCAAATTGCCTTGGAGATTTATACGGTTTTTTCTTTGATTTGTAAAATCCCGTGAAGTATTCAATTATTTTCTTGGTTTTATCAAGAATTGTAAAATCCCGTGTAATCTTAAAACTCATTCAATTAAAACAATCAACAATTTAACACAACAACCTCTAATCACTGAACGATCAAAAAGGTATATTTTCTCATTCAATCAATCAATTCAAAATGACAACCTTAGCAGAATTTATGATCATTGTCGGTGCCGACAACCGTCCTCCTATGTTGGAAAAATCCTTGTATGACTCGTGAAAGAGTCGTATGGAATTATACATAGAGAATCGGGAGAACGGGAGAATGATTCTTAACTCACTTCAAAATGGTCCACTTGTTTGACGAACTGTTGAAGAGAATGGCACTACTAGGACAAAGAAGTATGAAGAAATTTTTGTTGCAGAAAAACTCCAAGCTGATTGTGATCTTAAAGCTACAAACATCGTTCTTCAAGGTCTTTCACCGAATGTGCATGCCATTGTAAATCATCACAAAAGTTGCCAAAGATATATAGGATAAAGTTAAGTTTCTTATGCAAGGCATGAAATTATCATTACAAGAGAAGGAATGTAAATTGTATGACGAGTTTGATAAGTTTTCATTTGTCAAGGGTGAAACACTGTATAAGTACTACTAGAGATTTGCTCAACTCATCAATAACATGAATGTTATCAATATGTCAATGAGACCATTTCAAGTGAATACAAAGTTTCTGAATAGTCTTCCACCATAATAGAGTAAGTTTGTGATGGATGTGAAATTGGCAAGAGATTTGCATACAACAAACTATGATCAATTGTACTCATACCTTGAAAAACATGAGAGGCATGCAAATGAAACTCGCTTGATGCATGAAAGATACCAAGATCCTCTTGCATTTGTTGCTAACTACCATCAATCACCATCTCAACTTAACAACTATCACTCTCAATAAAATCCTACACAGTTTCCTCAACAATCATACATGGTTCCACAAGTTTACTCTCCTCAACCATACTCACAAATGTATTCACCACATCATCCATCACAACAACAAATCAGTCATTCATCCGTTCCACTATCACAACAATATCAGTCTCATCAAACCTTATGTGTTCCACAAATTGCTTACACCTCACCTCAACCTTCAACACAACCATTGACTGAGTTCCCTTAAGTGGACTCAAGGCTTGTTGTTCTTATGTTTAATCAAGGAGATGATCTAATTTCCTGTCTCAATAAGGCAATGGCTTTTCTCATAGCTTTAGCTTCTTCAAGGTTCCCTTAAATCAACATTTTTCAACTTAGAACTTCCTCTAAATCTAAGAACCTAGGCACTATTCAAGATGGAAAGGGTTACTGTTACAACATGTTCAAAGGGAAGCAAGGACATGTTTATCGCTTGGTAATAGCTATAAGGCTAATGCTACTAGTTATGGGGGAAATTATACATGAGGACAGGCAAGGGTGGTTAAATGTTATAATTGTCAAGGTGAAGGTCACATGGCTAGGCAATTTGCACTCAGCCACTAAGGGATAAGGAATGCTGCTTGGTTTAAAGGAAAAAGGCAATGTTTGGCTGAAGCACGACAGCCGGAACACATTTTGGATGAGGAGCAACTAGATTTCTTGCAGATCCAGCATCCAGACGATTCAAACTGCTCAGAAAACTATTTCCAAACCACTGCTACTTCCTAGGACTGAGGATCTTAATTGCATATGATTCTGATTGTGATTTTGATCTTTTTGTTCTGATATGCTAAACCGGTTCTCATGGCCAATCTTTCCAACTATGGTTTTGATGTTATCTAAGAGGTACCTCATTCTGACTCCTATCATAATGATATGGATAATCAAAGTGTGCATGCAATGCAGGATTTTGAACAAACACCAGTTGTTGATTTTTCCAATAATGAGATACATAGTGATAGCAATATCATTCTGTACTCTCAATATTTGCAAGAAACGCAATAGGCAGCTGTTCAAGATACAAATGTGTATGCACAACAAGATTCAATGATTTTATATATTATTGAACAAATGTCAGAACAAATGATTAATCATGTGAATAATTGGGAAAAGGCTAATCAGGAGAAGAATAATGAATCCTTAACCGCTGAGCTTGAGAGATATAAAGAACGAGTCAAAACTTTTAAACAACGTCTTAATATTGATTTAAGCACACGTGAAAAATTGATTGATTCTCAAATGGATGATATGATTCAGGCAAGAGGAGGGAATCAATTTCGAGGAATCATTTGCACCGGTTGTAAGAATAGAGGCCATCTGTATCTTCGTAGCAAATGCAACCAACAAGAATATGACGATATTCCAAATGGACGTCAAAATGGCTTTCTTAAACGGTGAGCTTAAAGAAGAGGTCTACGTTTCTCAACCAGAAGGATTTGTTGATCAGGACAACCCATCGCATGTGTATAAGATCAAAAAGGCCCTGTACGGTCTCAAATAAGCACCACGTGCATGGTATGACATGTTGTCAAGTTTCCTCATTTCAGAACATTTCTCCAAAGGTGTAGTTGATCCAACACTCTTCACACAGAAAGTAGAAAACGACTTATTATTGGTACAAATTTATGTTGACGATATAATATTTGCATCCACTAATACTGCTTTGTGTAATGAGTTTGCTAATCTGATGACCACTAAGTTCAAGATGTCAATGATGGGGCAGATGCCATTCTTTTTAGAATTACAAATTTTTCAAAGTCCCAGAGGCATCTTCCTAAACCAGTCAAAATATGCTTCGAAAATTATTAAAAAATATAGTTTGCTGACTAGTAATTCTGTAGACACAACTATGGTAGAAAAGAATAGAATGGATGAAGATCTACAGGGGACACCAGTTGATGCTACACATTACCGTGGCATGATTGGATCCCTTATGTATCTGACATCCAGTAGACCCGACCTTATTTATACAGTCTGCTTATGTGCCCGGTATCAGACAAAGCTCACCGAAAAGCACTTAAATGCGGTTAAGCGGATATTTCGATACCTAAAGGGAACCATTAACATGGGTCTCTGGTACTTGAAGGATACCGGTATGTCTCTAACAGCATATTCAAAAGCAGATCACGCGGGTTGTCAGGATACTAGACGCAGTACATCAGGAAGCGCTCAATTCTTAGGTGATAAACTTGTTAGCTGGTCTTCTAAGAAGCAAGAGAGCACTGCGATCTCGAGTATAAAGGCTTAATATATTGCCTTATCTGGGTGTTATGCTCAAATCCTATGGATGCGTTCACAGCTAACAAATTATGGCTTTCAATTCAATAAGATTCCTCTGTACTACGACAACAAAAGGTGCAATTGCTCTATGCTGCAAACACTCAAGAGCAAAGCACATTGATGTATGCTACCATATTATAAAGGAGCAGGTGGAGAATGGAATAGTAGAACTCTACTTTGTTCGAACGGAATATCAACTGGCTGACATCTTCACCAAAACCTTGCCCCGAGAAAGATTCAACTTCTTGATCGAAAAGCTCGGTATGAGAAGCATGTCTCCGGAAACGCTTAAACATCTGACAGAGGAAGAAAATGAGTAATGGTGGTAACTCGTGATATATCCTATGTAATATATGTATATAAGAATAACATAAAAACCAAAAATATTTTTTATTTTATATAAACTTAAAAAAAAATAGAAAATTAAAAAATCAAAAAAAATACAAAAATAGTTTTTCATGATATGTTTTCTAGCATCGATAATATTTATGGCTTTAGAAATGTCATTCAACAATGGCACAAAGTTGTAAATAAAGTTCGAATAAAAAATATGTCATATGGCTTGTTATTATTTCAGATAACAACCCTTACACATACCTTTTGCCTTTAAAAACGTGCCTAAAATAACCAAAATATACCAAAAATACATTGTATTTGTGTGTTTTATGATTTGTATTATGCAGGTAACGGTAATCTAAGAAAAGGACAAAAACGAAGCCAAAATGACAAAACCGAGCACGGGAATAGAAAGAGCGTGAAAATTCAAAAAAGTCAAAGTCAAAGTCAAAGTCATCCAAGTCAAAGTCAAAAGTCAAAGACAAAGCTGACATCGAAGAAATACTTAATGGGGCCATCCTAGTGAACCTCTCTTAGACTCTGCTTGCAAGTTTATAAAACACGTTCAAGAATTGTTAGTCTATGTTTCTCAAACATGCCCTAGTTTCAAAAAATCTAGTCAGAAATTGGTTGCTGTCACACCAATGAACAAAGTCAAGAAAGTTAGATTTTCAGAACCTCTCACATCCTCGAGAATCATTCATAAACCGGTAGAGTCATCCAAAACACAAGATTCAATCACACCTGTTTTGCCTTCTACAGGATTAAAAAGTTCTACTAGTGCTAGCAGATCAAAGCCTACATGCAATAAAAAGAATGATAGGATCTCGCAAACACCAAGTAGCAACATGAAGAATAAAGTAGAAAACTACCCTATGAGCGTTTAATCTAAGTCAAATAAAAAGAATCGTGTTAAAGACCCTATTTGTGATACGAATGTTAAGCATACTATGTTAAATTCAAATTCTGAATTAATTTGTGTTAAATGTAAACAATGTATTTTTGATGCAAATCATGATGTGTGTTTCCTTGATTTTGTGAATGATGTGAATGTGCGTTATAAATCTAAGTTTGCTAAGCAAAGCCAACAACATAATATTTGGAAACCTACGGGTAAAGTGTTAACTAAAATAGTATATAAATGGAAACCAACAGGAAGAACTTTCACTTTAGTTGGTAACTCGTGCCCTTTAACTAGGATCACTTCCAATAAAGTAATGCCTCTTAAGGAAACCACTTCTAACTCAGTTGAAACACAAAAACTAGAGATTAAAGTCTATAGCAGGAGAACCAAACAAGTAAAATATGTAGGTTCAAGTAAAAACGCTAAGATTGTAGAATCTAGGGTTGCTAACAACTCGAAACCCAATCATTCTTGGGGATCCAATGCTATAGATGTTCCATCTTCTTCTTCTCTTGTCAATGACAGGTTGTCCAGATTGTTCTCTAGTATCTGGACTCTGGATGCTCAAAACATATGACAGGGAACTGCTCTCAGCTCATGAACTTCGTTAGTAAATTTTTAGGAACTGTTAGATTCGGAAACGACCAGATTGCAAAGATTATAGGTTATGGTGATTATCAGCTGGGAAATGTAACTATCTCAAGGGTATATTATGTTGAGGGCCTTGGACAAAACTTGTTTTCGGTTGGATAATTTAGTGACTCGGATCTTGAAGTTGCTTTTCAAAAAAACACTTGCTTTATTTGGAATTTAGAAGGTGTTGATCTACTTTTAGGTTCCAGAGACACAAACTTGTATACAATTTCTCTTTATGACATGCTAAAGACTTCACCGGTCTGTCTACTTTTAAAAGCTTCAAAGTCTAAGGGTTGGCTATGGCACCGTCGATTATCTCATGTCAACTTCGGTACTCTAAATAAGCTAGCCAAAGA
>BQNB010145209.1:0-16749 GCA_026074375.1 Tanacetum coccineum
AGTTTCGATGTCACCAACCATAATATAACAAAAGGCAGGAAACCTTCAGGTCTTATGCTATCACTCCAACTGAAAACAATGGGTATATTGGAAACCGTCCCTTGTGTAAGAAATGGACTCTGCATCACATAGGACCTTGCACTGTCAAGTGTAATACTTGCAACAAGATGGGCTACTTGTCATGCATGTGGAGAGAAAGGGCATTATGCAAATCAGTGCCGAAAAACCAACAACAATGCCCAGGGAAGAGCCTACATGCTGAGGGATAGGAATGCTCACCAAGACCCGAACGTAGTCACGAGTATGTTCCTTCTAAACCAACATCTAGCTAGAGTATTATTTGATTCTGGAGCCGATAAAAGCTTCGTATCCATATCTCTTGCCTCTATGTTAAATATTCTACCTATTACAATAGATACCCTTTTACAATATCGAAATGGCTGACGGCAACCTAGTAAGCACAAACACCGTTATTCAGGGTTGCACCCTGATCTTGTTAAACCAACCTTTCGAAATCGATCTTATGCCGATCAAACTCGGTAGTTTCGACGTCGTCATTGGTATGGATTGGTTATCCAAGTATCATGCTAGAATTATCTGTGACGAGAAAGTCGTCCACATCCCAATCAACGGTGAAACTTTGATCATCCGAGGTGACCAAAGTAAAACCCGACTAAGTCTCATATCCTGTATAAAAACCGAAAGATATATATCCTGAGGTTGTCAAGTTTTCATAATCCAAGTAATGGAGAAGAAGTCGGACGAGAAACGACTAGAAGATATACCGGTAGTCAAAGAATTTCCAAAAGTTTTTCCTGAAAATCTACCTGGCCTTCCTCCCGTTCGCAAAGTACAATTCCAAATCGATTTAATCCTAAGATGCACCTGTAGCCCGAGCACCCTATAGATTAGCTCCTTCAAAAATGCAGGAACTATCTAACCAACTTCAAGAGTTATCAGATCGAGGTTTTATCCGACCAAGTACTTCGCCTTGGGGAGCTCCTATCTTATTTGTTAAAAAGAAAGACGGATCTTTCAGAATGTGTATCGATTACCGGGAGTTGAATAAACTTACCGTAAAGAATCGTTACCCATTACCCAGGATTGATGACTTATTTGACCAACTTTAAGGTTCGAGTGTCTACTCAAAGATTGACTTAAGATCAGGCTATCATCAACTGAGAGTCAGGGATGAAGATATTCCCAAGACTGCTTTCAGAACAAGATACGGACATTATGAATTTCAAGTGATGCCATTTGGTTTAACTAACGCACCTGCTGTATTCATGGATCTCATGAACCGTGTTTGTAAAAATATTGCGACAATTCGTAATAGTGGTTCATCGAGATATTTCATCTACTCTGGTAAGAAAGAAGAGCACGCAAATCATTTGAGAATAATCCTAAAATTACTCAAGAAAGAGAAGTTGTATGCCAAGTTCCCCAATTATGATTTCTGGATTCGCATCGTGCAATTTATTAGACACATAATTGATAGTAAAGGACTTCATGTTGACCCCGCCAAGATTGAAGTAGTTAAGAATTGGACATCTCCTACTACACCTATAGGATATACTGTCAATTCTTTGTACTTGCCGGTAATTATCGGTGAGATTTATCATATAGATTTCTCAAAGATTACAAAGTCTTTGACTGAATTAACCCAGAAAAACAAGAAGTATATCTAGGGCGAAGACCAAGAGTTGACTTTTCAAACTACGAAACAGAAGATAATGTGAAGCTCCAATCTTAGCATTACCAAAAGGAAATGACGATTTTGTTATTTACTGTGATGCATCCATCATGGTCTGGGAGCGTTGTTAATGTAAAGAGAGAAGGTTATTACATAGCATCACGAACAACTTAAGCCTATCGAAGAAAATATACACTCATTATCTCAAATAGGAGCAGTAGTGTTCGCTCTTAAAATTTAGAGACACTATCTATATGGTACAAAGTGTTCACTGATCATAAAAGTCTTCAGCATATCCTTGATCAGAAAGAGTTAAACATGAGACAACGTCGTTGGCTAGAATTGCTTGCATATTACGAATTGTGGTATTCGCTACCTCCTGGATAGGCAATTGTCGTAGCAGGAATCACTTAAGCCTCTATGACGAATCTAACCACTCCAAGTCAGATCATTAGGGTCATGGACCCTTTCTCGAAAAAATTACCATCACAATCTCAAGACCAACCGAAGCACCTCAAAGAAGAAAACCTCAAAGCTGAGAACTTACGAGGAAGGACTATCGGACAATACGCATTTGAATTACATCATGATGGAACTAGTTGTATTAAAAACTATATCTGGTTACACTTTTTGGTAATATAAGAGATCTTAATCATGCATGATGTCCATAATCAAAGTATTCCATTTACCCAAGTTCTGACAAGATGTATCAGGATCTTAAGAAACTCTATTGGTGGCCTAACATAAAGGCAATCATCGCTGAATATGTTGGCAAATGTTTGACATGTTCTAGAGTTAACGTAGAATGTCAGAAGCCATCTGGCTTACTGGTACAACCAGAGATTCCTATGTGGAAGTAGGAGAGAATAACAATGGATTTTATCACAAAACTAACCAAAACATCAAACGGACATGACACAATCTGGGTCATTGTCGATCGCCTTACCAACTCCGCACATTTCAGCCCTACCCGAGAGACAGATAGTATGGAAACCCTTACAAGATTGTACATAAAGGAAATAGTCTCCCGGCATAAAGTGCCAATATCTATCATCTTGGATCGTGACAGTCATTTCACGTCCAGATTCTAGCAATCATTACATAGTGCTTTAGGTACTCAATTAGACATGAGTACGACATATCATCCCGAAACTGATAGGCAAATTGAAAGGACCATCCAAACACTTAAAGACATGCTTCGAGCCTGTGTTATAGATTTTGGAAACGGATGGAAAAGCCACTTGCCATTAGTATAATTTTCCTACAATAACAGTTACCATGCCAGTATTAAGGCAGCACCATTTGAGGCACTTTATGGTCGAAAGTGCAGATCACCTGTTTTCTAGGCCGAAGTTGGAGATGTTCAACTTACAGGACCACAAATAATCCATGAAACCACTGAAAAAGATAGTGCAAATTTGACAATGCTTGCAAGCTGCAAGAGATCGGCAAAGAAGTTACGCCAATGTAAGGCGAAAGCCTTTAGAATTTCAAGTTCGAAATCATGTTATGTTAAAAGTATCACCTCGTAAAAGTGTCATCCGATTCGGAAAACGAGGAAAGCTTAATCCCTAGTACATTGGTCCTTTCAATACATCCCTGACGGATTTAGCCTCAGGGGCATATAAACTGAGCTTCCTGAATAGCCAAGTAATGTCCACAGTCCTTTCCAGTTTATAACTAAATAATGATTGGCTGCCGAATCTTTTGTCATTCCAATGAAAGAGCTTTGACTCGATGACAAACTCAACTTTGTGGAAGAACCAATGGAGATCATGGATCGAGAAGTCAAGCAACTAAAATAAAGTCGTATTCCTATAGTCAAAGTAAGATGGAACTCCAAAAGAGGACCAAAAATTACGTGGGAACGCGAAGATCAAATTCGTGCCAAGTATCCACATCTTTTTTCCAACATCACTCCGGCATCCAACTAAATCTCGGGACGAGATTTCTTTTAAGGGAGGGAGACTATAACAACCCATAATTTTCATCAAGGTAATTATCCATCTATTAAATTAGATGCACTGTAATATCCATCTATTATATATATCACCTTTTTACAGGGAATTTTTTTTCTTTATCTTATTATGCAACATAACTTGCATCTCTAAAGTAAACGAGCTCACACAACCTCTACCAATGCCATATATATCTATGTTTATATCATGTAAATATCCTAATGTGTCAAGTCTATATCTTAATATCATTTTACCAAGTACATTATCCATTTAACGTACCATTTACAAGGTTATATCAAAATAGACATTATCCGTTAACGTTTATATCAAAACCCTAATTATATGTAATGTATACATATAAACTAAATGTGCAAGCCTTCAAACATGTGTAAAAGTGTACAATGCACAATATTTGAATATCTTTTCCCTCCTAAATCAAGTTACAACTTTCTAAAGCCCAATGTACAAGTCAATAATGCAAGAAAACCAAACTAGGTCATTTTACATCCTAAATCACTTTAGTTTCTTACCACTACTTTAACACAAGGTACAAATACTTAATGCATGACTCCTAAACCCTAAACCTTAAACCTAAACCCTAAGTCATCCTAAAACCCTAATCTAAAACCCTAAACCCTAAACAAAACCCTAAAACCCTAATTTCACTTTAAACCTAAAACTAAAACCTAAAACTAAATCCTAAACCTTAAACCTTAATCTTAAACCCTAATATTAATCCTAAACCTTAATCCTAAACTAAACTAATCCTAAACCCTAACCCTAAACTCGAATTAAAACCACTAAATATAAGCCGCAAAACCAAACAAGCCCGACACCCCTTTTATTCTATTTTTAACCCATTTTAAACCAACCTAGCATCCTAGCACCTCTATGACCTCACCACCATGTCACCAAGCCAGCAACCAAGCACTTCCATCACCACCCTTGGCCACCAAGTTAGTCTTGTCACCTTCTTATATCCGAACCCACTCCAACACCCCATACCTTGCTTAGCTATTTTTCTAGCTCTTCCTAATCACCCTATAGCCTTCACAAGTCACCACTCTACCTACACCTTGGCCACTACTCCAAGAAACTTGGGCACCAAGTTGGTTTCACCCCTATATAAGCCGAAACATACACACCCTTTCATTTCATCCTTCAAACTCAAACACATGTTGGTTTCTAGGCGTACGAACCCAAAAACCCCATTTTGACCCATTTTAGCTCAAGTAAGCTCAAAATATTGTTTAATAAGCTCATATTTGGTTTTAGATCTTTCATAAGGTTTGTTAGATCATATATAAACTCTTGTTTGAAGCCTTAAATCCTCAAACCTATGTGTTTTTGACTAAAACCCTAAAAACGACCCGTTTTGATTTTCTAGCTAACGAATCCTTTTTTTAAACTTTTGTTACATTAAAACATCTTATTTTTGCTTATTCTAATAAGCTATAACCTGCAAATATCAATTGGAACCCTAAAATAAGCTTGCATGGCTTTTTGGACTTAATTTGCAAATATTTTCATGCATATGGGGTTATATTACGTAAACTTTCTAAAATTTATAACTAGGGGGACTGAAAATTTCCATTTTCCAAAAGGTTCTATTAACTAGGACCCAATATTGCCAATTTTAAAGTTAGACAAGGTTTCATGTGCCTATATGTAGAGATATTTCCTCTCAGTTGTGAAGTAAATTGAGAGAGACTACCCCAATCTAAAATCCCAGACCGTCCTATATCAACTCACAGTTCTATACCATTTGTCGATCGCGTGCACTCCCTCCCACCTACTCCTGCTGCGCATAATACATGTTGTTTGAAGATTGTGCACCTCTTATACTCACTCGCTCCCAGTGTGTCTCGTGTGTGTGCTATTCACTCACATCTGACTTCTCTGCACTCTGCGCTGTGTTGAGAATATCTATTGTTAAAATCTCTATCTTTAACCCTGTCTCCTTCCCATCACCCTCAACAAGATCGTCTTCTATACATTTTATGTCTGTATAACAAACCAGATCTGACAGACACGCTCTCGTCTCTCGCACACTCCATGTTATATCATAAACGATGTGCTGAGAGTGATAGAGAGAGTGAAACATATTTAACGCTTAGAGCCTAACTATTAGACCTCTTCGTAGATTGCATTGTCAATACTCTCGAATAAAGACTCTCCGTCGCGAAACGATTACTACAGCTCAGTTAAACCAGTCCCAGAGACGACGTATCGTTGTATCAGGTTTGCTATGGAGTTTCTCTTATCGTGCTAGGGTTGCACGCGTAGCATATCGTTGGGTTATATTGTTTTGTACCGAAGCGGTTGTGTTGGGGCCGAGTGATCTTGTGTGCATTCGATAATACAGAAATCTGTCTCATTGCTTACTTTCACACCTCTGTCCTTCATCATACAAGCACTGAGAATGATAGTGTGCACCTCTTCCAATATTCGGACCTCTCGAATGTATAGCCCTCACCTTCTAGACTCCCTGAACGTATCATGTATGCATTACATTACTGACTCTAGACACTCTACTCAGAGATATAGCTATTGTCATATAAGTCACGATGACTCCAATCTCGGCACGAAATTTCTAGCAAATGACCACAAGCGCTCGCCCTCCGACTGCCTATCCCCACTCACACATAACTCCAAACTCCCATCCTACTCACACGTCCTAGAGAAATACGAGAGACGATGATAAGAGGCAGACTTCTCAGTGATGATCCACGGTCGCTGTAGATGATAGAGTAACCGAACTCCAGCTAGTAGTAATCACCCGCTCTCATCATACGCGCTAATCACACCTAACTTTAGCGACCATTCTCATCGCACTCGCACATCTCTACTCTGGCGTAAGGTCGCAGTTCTCTCCAGCACCAACCCACAGCAATAACCGCACTCTTTCTTCCCCCCACTCTGACTGCCGCTCCTTCTAGCCCGCTTTCGCAACTCTTATCCACTACACACGACCGCTGCGGACACCCCCCGCCGTCTACCTTCGCCTTTAACCCCTTGCTCTAATACCGAGTTCGTTTTTTCCAATTATGCTATACCTAATATTTTATTCTGCCTTAAGTCTTTTTACTTTTGCCATTAAGACCACCCAAGTTCATGAACCGTTAATTACTTTTCGGAGTTCAGCATTGCGGAATGCTCTAAATAGATCTATTGGGACCTGACTTCCCCGTTGGATGCTACTATAAATTTATGGTAAACCAAACGCACTTCATTTGAATCATATGCGAGTGTTCGCAAAGGCCACCCGTGGGCCGGGCAACTTCTTGTGACTTCTTGATTATCTCAAGGTCTCGGTGGTTTTTTTTCATTTTTTTTTTTTTGAGCTTCTCCTAGGGCAAAATACTTTTTCCATAAATAATTGTACATCTTTAGCAATTATACATTTAGGAGTAATAACAACGTAACCACTGTTACTGATAACTTATATTACCTAACGGTTTTTACCACAAACCTATGAATTGCACCTCAACCATTATGCTTTGACCTTTTTAGCATGTTTATCACAGGTATAATCAGCATCTCTATGGTCATGGGCAGTGGAACGGACTTAAAGATGGCTAAACTATTATCATTCAAACTTATAAAACATTTGACCTGGTTCTCTATAACCTTGGCTCTAGATACCAATCTGTAACACCCCCAAATAGGTCGCAGCGGAAATATGTTCGGGAGCGTTACTTCATAATACAACAGCACAAGATATACGATAACGACCTTTAAATAAGTCGTTTGAAAAGCAATCTCGTTGATTTTCTTAAATTTGATATAACGTTTGTCCCATAATTGCATCACAATGAAAAGCTTGAAAGTACACAACGAGATTTAATCATTTGAGTATAAGTACAAATACATGAATGAAATCTTGTAACGTACAGACTTCAATGCACATCAAGTAAGTCAAGTATCTATTTCACCTGAGAAAAACATGCTTAAAAGTGTCAACATAAAGTTGGTGAGTTCATAGATTTTTGTAAATGTAAATGTTGGATTAAAGATTTGTAAAGAGTGTATGACCATTTCAATCGTTATAATAGTCACCAAAAATGTATGCATGAATGTTGAAATCAAAGATGTGTATGACTATTGTATCCCATACGATAGTCACAAAAAGTTAAGTATAGTTGGAACAAAGCGTTTGTAAAGTATGCATGACCATTGTATCCAATACAATAATCACCATGTGTGATTACGATTGCACCCCTAAGTTCATGAAACTGCGACGTAGACTTATATGTATGCCACATTATTCAAGGAACAGTAAGAATTCATGAGTATGTAGTTGTTGGCCCTGTAGTCACCAATCTAGTCGTGCTCCAACATGGTATAACGTTCGTTTCCAGTGATAGCTAATCACCCAAACGGGGATTGTCAATCCCGAATAGATCTATTTTATAACATTCGCGCTTACCCTCCGAGTAATTTACAGTTCATGCAACTTAAGCTAATCCGTAATCATAAGAGTAAAGTATAGTTGTTGCGTCCATAAGTAAAAACAAGTATTGTATCTCACCGTGAGATAAGCAAATGAGTGTATAACAAAATTGTAACGAGTTTGTAAACGAGTTTGTAACCAAGTTTCATGTAACCGAGTTGGTAATCAATCATGTAAATGAGTTTGTAAACGTTCATGTAACCGAGTTTGTATTGAGTATGTAAACAGTTTTGTAAATGTGTATGTAAATGAGTATGTAACCAAGTTACGAAATCAAGCATGCAAACAAGTATGTAAAAGAGATTGCAAATGAATATGTAAACAAGTTGTAACGAGAATGTATTCTCCCCCGAGATTTGTAAAGTAAATGTAAAGCAAGTGAAAGAGGGGATATAAACTCACCTCGAAACAGTAGATCAAATAGCAGAAATAAGGAAATAATGGGCACAGCACAACGGTAACCGGGAATGGCTCGACCTAAGAAGATTGACGGTTTACCTTATCAGTTATGACAGTAAATGAGATATGAAATTGGGTTTTCCGAAGTATGGCTCATCAAACGCGACAGTTGTAAATAAAGATTTAGATTTCTAGATGTTGTTTGGTGGTTGGCTAAAAAAATCGAAGAATGTAAATATTTTAACCTTATATATTACATATGAAAAATGAACAAGTATATAATTCATAGCATGAATTATATAATTAAGATGAACAAACAAAAATAAAATAGTCGAAGTATATAATACATTGCATGTATGATATAAGAAAATGGGAAAACTAATTAAAACAATATAATTCGACATGTTACCGGAAACCTCAAAATAATAAAATAAAGTGTTTCCGTTTAAAAGAAAACACACGATTAAGTGTTGTAAAATAAATAAAAGAAGTTTTAAAAATTTTGTAAATTTTATGTTTTTCGTCTTTTTGTCGGAATTTGTGAAAAGTATAATTTTGTGAAAAATATTATAAATATAGAAATTTTAGAAAATTTCGGCATGACCCGTTCGTATATAGGACTTTTCCATTTTTTTTTCAAAATCACTATTTAACTATTTAAAACATCCAACAAAGTCACAAATATCCGTTTCGACAATACATACACTAAAATGTCATTTTATTACAATAACGGACCCGAGATGCCCCTTTTGGTTCATCAATACCAAAAGTGCACATATAATCAATAACGGCTATTCTCTATGCTTAATATATTAAACATAACTATTTATATACAAAATAAAAGAAATAAAAAGATGAAAAGATTAGTTAAGTGATTACTTACAATGTTTGAAGAAAATCTTTTTTTAATAACCTAAACACAACTCAAACGTCGTGTACTAACCCCGAAAACTAAACCCAAACCTTCAAATCTTGAAAACCACGAAAAAGAAAGAAAACGACGGCGGCGGCTGCCGGCGGTGGTGGTGGTGGTTGGCGGTGACCGACGATGGAGAGAGGTGGTGGTAGTGTATCTAGAGAGATGGAGCAGAGAATTCTAGAGAGTAATAGTATGAAGACGAGAATTCTCTTTCTCTCATCTAGATGAGAAATATGAGAAGTGAAAAAAAATGAGTCGTGAATAATGGAGAAGTTGTGGTTTATGTATAGTGGAAAGAGAATACGGAGGAGGAGGGCGTTTTATCTTCTCTTTTCATTTCCTTACTAAATTACTGTTTTTAGTCCGTAAAAAATTATTTTACTTTATCTGTAAGAATATAATTCTTATAAAAGTCATAGATTATTAACCTTAGCTTCGTATACGAAATTATATACGACCTATTCACATGAAATCTAAAACACTATTTATTTGGACTCGAGTTGGCTTGAAAACTATTCACATGGACCATTATTGTAAATTTTGTGTATATTAATAAGGACTTTTCGGGACTTGTTTAGGCTACAATTAACAAATTGATTCGAGGACTCGGAATTCATACCATTGCGTTTAAAATAATTTTTCCACGAAAAGTGAGTATTTACAGGACTATTATTTCATAAATGTTTTATAAAATTTATTTTAAATGTTTGTTATTTATTGGGGTAGTCTATTCTGTGTCACATGTAAGCTTGTCACGTTTTTGTATTTTTTAAAACGAAATTTACATGACATTCGCGTTTTTAACAAACGTTTTTGAATAAAATATTAAATAACTTGTTAAATATTTTTATTAAATAAATTGTGATAATTAAATATAAATTTAATTATTATCATGTCGGTACGCGTTGTGTGCGGTTTTTCACAATTTGCGAGATATGCTCTCGTTTTCAAGTCAAATGAGTTCGGAAATGTTCAAAAATGAAATATAAATAATAATAAGTATAATTTATTATTATAATAAGTTTGGGAAATTTCCGGTTGTTACATGATTCAATTGAATAAGTTGTGTTCATGAATTCTGTCTAAAACTGAGTTGCATCTTTAAATTGGCATTTGGTGAATATGATATATATCAAAACATTCGGCGAGTAGTATCCAAATTTTACAATTGCATGTTTTATCTCTTGCATCGTATATAATAAAGTAGTTAATTGGTATATATAGTTACTAATGAAGGAAAAAAATATTTGTTGTCTCAAATTATTTGATGATGAAAAACAATTACAAATTTATGCAAATGTTATTGATTGATTTTAGATCGTCAACCATTAGTTCACGACTGTGTAGTTTTTGTTATATATTGTACGTTGTTTTTTCTTGCTAATCTATGTTATAGTTGCTTTGCTATTGTATTACATGGCATCTTTTTGCACGCTTTTGTAGAAAATCAATACATCGGCTTCTCTGTAGTATGTTAGTTTTACATAATGTACGTGTTCTAAATAGAAAAATTAACAATGTTTCAAGTAACACTATATGTTCAAGCGGAAATTGGATATTTTCTAAAAATGTGGATATATTTCGAATTGATTTCATTTCGTTTATGCCTCAGTCCACCAACTCAATTACTAATTTGTTTGTTGCAGCATGTTTTGTAAAATTTACGCTACGAAAATAACATGTTAGATGTATATTCCTGAACTTTTTTCTAATGTTCTTATTTTAAGGCATTGTACAGATGAGCCGTATTCTCCATTGAAGTCGGATTTTATCCATCTGATCTCATGGTGTTGAAGCGGCCAGCATAAAAACATGGAGTTGCTAATGGGAAGCGACATTTATATACAAGCGTGTTACGAACAAATTTTTGGCTTTTTTACTCAAGTACATTAGTCCAAACATACTTTTAGCGTTCTTTGACCGCTTTTCACTTATCCCCTCAAGTGCGACCAAACATTAAGCTAGATAGTATTGTGATTTTCAATAAAAAGGTAGATTAAGTGCAAATGTATGCCTCAAAGAAAACTGAGTTGTGCATGTCATTTGCACTTAAATACTCTAAGCAGTTATTTCGGATATACCAAAACAAAGAATAACCTTACTTCCCTGCATAATGATGCATATGAGTTTCCTAGGATTGACTCAAAAACTTCTATATCCAGTAGCTCATAAGGTTTTGTCATTAAGGAAAGATAGTTAGTTTCGCTATGAAAGAATGGCATTAAGAATAAGAGGAAGTCCGTGCGCATGTTCGTTTAAGATTCAAAGGAATTTAGTGAGCCTCAGATTTGGAAGACCTAATTAGTAGGTGTATAATTAAGAGATTGTATGTTACATATACATAATTGTTCCTTTTTATTTCCTGTTTGGAAAGACTGTCATGTTTGGAAAGACTTTACTGTTTGGAAATGTTTATCCTGATTGAAAATATGAAGTTTGTCAAAAACCCGTTTCATAAGAAAACGCTTGAAAGATTGCAAACCTTACAAACATTATACTTGTATTGTGTAAACTTACCATCATATTCATGACAAATGCAAATGATATTTGTGTTTGAAAAATTTGGTTTTATTGGTTGATCAAAAGAGTTTTTTTGTTTGTTTTCATTAGAATGAAACTAGTAATAAAATGTATATCTCTTAAATTCATGGTCACTAATAACGTTATGGTCGAGGTAGTGGAGGTGTGATGATGGACGAGGCGGTGGCCGAAAATGTGATCCGTGAATAGAAGAGACCCAAGTAGAGACGAGGTTCGTGTTTTTTGTTTAAGACTAAAAGACAATGAAAAAAAAGCGCGCGGTATATTGAAGTGTTTGCGCCCCTGAATGGGAAAGCCCCCCCCCCCCCTCTCTCTCTCTCTCTTTTACTCTATTTCACAGTCAGAATTTATGGTTACTGTAACACCCCCAAATTGGGTCGCAACGGAATAAGGGTCCGGGGCGTGTTACTTCTCAGATCAATAACACAAGATAATATAAGAACGACCAAAAAGTCGTTTAAAACTGATACATTGGATTTAATAAAGTATGTGTTACCAAAAGCCGAAGCTTTACTTGTTTATTGTTATTATTACAAAGATTTCCAGCCCATTAACAGAGATAACAAAATGTAATGCGACCTAAATCTTTAATGCTATGACTTCAAAAATATAACCACCAATGTATCCTTCGCACCTCGTGCTTAATGACCTCCTGAAAAACATTGCATTTAAAAACGTCAACATAAAGTTGGTGAATTTCATAGGTTTATGTAAATGTATATGCAGGACCGCAAGACTTTCCCAGTGATAATGCAACAGATGCAGACATCACAAAATGTAATTACGTTTACCTAAGCTCATGACACCGAAGCTCGACATAATTGAATACAATATATAAATATTGCCTACATTGCCCGTGATGATGTTCAACCCGTAACATCCAGTATCCGACATGATATACGTTCGTTTCCAGTGATAGCTAGTCACCCGAACGGGGAGGTCAATCCCAAATAGATCTATCTATAATCATTCGCGCTCACATTCCAGTAATTGACAGTTCATGATTCATGGGCATAGTGGGTTATCGCTACTTAGGCAACACGTAATCATGATAAAATGTACACTTGCGTCCAATTTGTAAAACATGCATATGTTTCTCACCCCAAAAACTTGTAATTTAATAATTGTAAAACATGGGGCTATGAACTCACCTCGAGTGAGTAAACTGATAACAAAATATCCCAAGTAAAAACGCGTCACGCTAACGCTCGAATGCAACCTAGTTAATATAGGTCGAATCAGTATTCAAGCACGTTGTCTAACAACAACTGTATATAATCCTATATAGTTATCATCGTACTATCGTTCGGGCTATCATAATTTAAGAGGTCATGACATGACGTACGAGGAGTTAGGACACTTTAAATCGTAAATCCAACAACTCGTCAATACGCCATCCGAAGAAGCCTCATTATGAAATTCCCTAGTAATATAGCACTTCGATAACTAATAACATATATAATCTATATAGCTATATCACCATCTATTTGTTTAAGTGAAATCGTAAGTAAAAACGTTTATAATTACTTCTTTAGTAAAAATGACATAACTTTGTCGTTTTAAGCCCGTTTCTCGCGTTTCTTACGCCCACGCTTTCGTATTAAGACGAGTGATCATAAAACCACATTTTTAGGTTTTTGAGATTCTGTGATGAATAGTGTTTTACTGTTCATAACAGCTATAAAATCATTTTTATACTTTTAATTAACGTAAAACCCGTTTTAGCCGTATCTTATTCGTTATAGCTCCGTTTTTAGCGATTCTTTCGAACACGTTCTCGTAAATGAAAGTTTTATCATATTATTGATGTTTACAAAGTATAAGTTTCTGCCATGAATAGTAACTTTTTATAAAATTTGTTTTATAAAGTATTTAGCGTCGTAAACTCGTAACTAGTGTATCTTCTTCGTTATTAATCGGATTTTCGAGTTTCTTATCATTTTGGAATCCTTATGAGATGTACTATCTTATGAAAATGATAACCCCACTGTTTGGATTTCGAATCCAAACAGCCCTTTATGAACCTTATATATACTTAATTATATATACTTTATATATATACTTTTCCATTATATATTTTACCACAAATCCTTTATAACTTATAATATACTTATGTCATATATATAATATAGTGTAAGATCCATAATTTTTTCCATTAGTCTAAGATCACAAGTTAATATCTTCACATAAAATCATAACTTTTCTTAATTAACTTTTAATCACTAGTTTACACTTAAACATTTTCCCCTTAAACTAACATGCTAACATACTTATAATTTCATTATTCCATGATATTACTAATTACATACCATATGAAAAAGGTGTAAAAATCATAATCATAAGTAAGTTATCATTTTAACATGTTTAGAACCCTAATTTGGTGATTTAGTTATATAGAACATGTAAACATATAAAGATGATCAAAGTGAAGACATAAAGGTTTATATATAACCTTGTAGTGATGTATGATGATGATCAATTCAACCCAAACCCTTGGTTAGATCAAAAATCCAAGCTTGCAAGAAATGAAACCCTAGATTAGGTTTAAAAACCCTAATCTTTCTTCTTTGCTTCAACACTTGTAAATGGTTATCCAACACTTCAAACCACCTTGAAGTATCTTAGATATGATGTGAGAGTACTTGTATGATCTTAGAAAATCAAAGTATGGATTTGTTTGTGTGCCCTTTTTGAGCCGTGAGCAATAAGGATAGACAAGGAAAGGTTTTTGTGATTTTTGTTAAGTGTTTATGAAAGAAAGAGTGCATGCATGCTATTTATAGTGAAAATATCTTTTTTTTTTTTTTGTGTTTTTTTTTTTTTTTTTTTTTTTTTTTGTTTTGTGATTTTCAACACTTTTGATATGAACTCTATGTGTTAGTTGCTAGCTTTTATAGTGAAAATATCTAAGTAACTTAACCATGGTTACTTGCTAAATCATGTGTAAGATCCCATAGGGAGGGGGAGTGGGTTCTTACAAGGTGTAAGTGTTTGGTTCCCTAAAATGGGAATCATCCCATGAATTCAAGGAAGATACTTTGGACTAGATATTTTTCGTGGTCCTATCCTTATAAATCCAGCCACATAGGCTCCCTTGTGATGTTATATTGATTATTTTGGGTATTGGGTATAATATCCCCCCCCAAAAAAATGGGTATATCGTTTAAGCGTAGTTAGGTTTTGGTGCTTCCGGGAATGCCGAAACGAGCCGTTTTAAAATCGCTAAACGTAAGCAATTTTTACGTAGCCCAAAAAATAATAAAGAATGAACAAAGTTATTAATGAAGGTTACAATTGCATAAATGTTTAATATTAAGTTTGAATTAATAAATAGATTTCTTTTTGTTAAATTCAAATATGCTTTTGAACTTTGACTATTCTATTTTAAAGCTATGTATATTCGGGAAACCTGAGAGTTTTTGAAACCTAAGGTCCGTGAGTCCCGATACTAGTCTCTGTGGGGTGTCAAAAGCCTGGTCACTTAGCCGCAAGGTTGGGATGTGCCGAGACGAAAGTCGCTACATAGGATGATCTCGCCTTCAAACTCATTATTCTTGGGTGGAACGTGAAGCATAGTATTTTGCAAAACGTTGATCCATGGTTGAAATTCAAAATAGCACACTCACCTAAGATATAATAATTGTCGGGAGTAAAAAGTTCACAAGTTGCAAATATGAGTAGTGTTAGCATCTTTACTGATATTTAGCTGTGATTTCGTTTTAAGCTTGGTTTGGATAAGTGAAAAGTCGGGGACGATGAATTTATCCTTTTTGGGGCATTCTCGGATCGAAATGCATCTTGTTCTATGATCCCTAACAGTTATATAAATAACGAAAGTCGAAATATTCTAAGTTTACCTAAAAAAAGTTTTATCAAAATGGGAAAATAGGGTGTTTTATAACTTGTGATTTCTAAACTCTCTCCACAAAAGTCTTTGCTACTTTTCAAAGGTTTAGTTTGGGGAAGTTTTGAGGTATTTGGTTATAGAGCATATAATATTGCGTGAGGACACACAATCGCTTAGTTTGGGGAATTTTGATATGTGTAAAAACACATATCTGTTTTATATCAAAAATGACCCATAAAAGACAAAATTGTGCTTAAAATGTTTGTATATTGCTTGTTTTGTCTTTGTGATTGTGTAGGTACGGATAATGCAAATATCACAAGAAAACGGTCAAAACCGGACAAACACGGACACGGGAACGGATAGAGTGTTCAAGAGCCGAGGATTTGATAGCAAGAAAGGTCAAAAGTCAACTCCAGTCAACCCTTGGTCAACCAAAGTCAACGCACTAAATGACAAAAAAAATATATATACCAAAACAGTCCCTCAAAGAAAACCAAATTGCAAAAATGGTCCCCTAAACCCTAACGATGTTAACTCTTTAATATATAAAGAGTTAACACCCATTAACCTCTTATATATAACCTAAAACCAGCCCAACCTTTTAAATAAAAAAAACCCAAGCCCAAGTCAAAGTCCAATGAGCCTCAGTCAAATACCCCTACTCATACAGTTAATAAGGGCGCAAAAGGAAGTTTACTATTCATCATCATCTTCGCATTTTACCTTACTTAAAATAAAGGGTAAATTCAAATTAAGGACGTGGCTCATTAAGTCAGGTGGCAAGGTACAAGTCAGCACCATAAAATGTCATTGAGGAGCTTTGATTGGCAAATTTCCAAAAGAGAAGACACGAGGGGAATGGATAATTTGCACTATAATGAGTGCAAAAGAAGCATACGAGGCCTGACACACGGAATGCCACGCTGGCAATCCGTG
>BQNB010145211.1:0-16748 GCA_026074375.1 Tanacetum coccineum
AGTGCATAGACCTCTGGTGGTAATCCTTGGAGAATGATATTTGTTGCTTTGACATCACAATCAGCTTATATTACATCTGTAGGAGTCAATTCAGAGTATTTTCTTGGCCTAGTCACACCATTTTCCTCAATTGTAGGCCAGATGAGCGGACCATTTTCAATGGATTCAAGGATCATTTGTCCATGTTGTTTATTCATCATGTATAGCTCTATTCTGCTTTTCCAAGAATCGTACATATCCTTTTCCAACATAGGTGGACGATTGTCAGCACCCGAAAGAATCGCTTTGTCAGCAAGAGTCGTCATTGAGAAATTTGTATGTTAAAAGATTACTTGTTTGATCGAACGGTGGTAGAAAGAAATTGTGTTTAATTAAGTTGTCTTTTAAGTGTTTTAATTCTTGAAACTACACAGGATTTTACAATTCTTGACAAAAGCGAGAAAACAAGTCAATGTTTCACGGGATTTCACAAGTCAAAGAAATAAACCGTATAATTTTGAAAATTAAGTAGATCGGTTTCAACTGAGATTAGAGTAGTTCGGTTCCTACAGAAATTAGGTAGATCGGTTCCAACTGATATTAGAGTAGTTCGGTTCCTACTGAAATTAGGTAGATCAGTTCCAACTGATATTAGAGTAGTTCGGTTCCAACTGAAATTAGGTAGATCAGTTCGAACTAAAATTTAGTAGTTCGGTCTTCACTGAAAAATAGTAGATCGGTTGAAACTAAATAGCAGTAGATCGGTTGAAACTAAACAATAGTAGATCGGTTGAAACTAAATAACAGTAGATCGGTTAAAACTAAATGACAGTAGGTCGGTTGAAACTAAATAACAGTAGATCGGTTCCAACTAAGATGTAAGTAGATCGGTTGACACTGATCCGAAACCCAAAATGTTAAAAACACAAAAAGATACATTTTTGATGGTTGTTTAGCAAAAACTCTTGTACAACTAGTGTTACTAAGCCTATAGGAACAATAAAAATGTAAGCTTTAAGGTTTTTAAGCCAAAAAATTTAAAATCAAGATTTGTACTTTTTAAAGCTTTTCGAACACAAAAGATGAACAAAAATGATATTTTTCTTGATTCTAAGCTTGTACACCTATATCCTAAAGATACTAGATCAGATTTACCAAGGTAAATGATCCTTTAGTGTACACAATAGCTTCGAAAACAAAGAAAGAACAAGAAAAGGACGTACGGTTTGCAAGAAAAACAACATAAATCAAATGTAAAACACAAAAACTAAACACACCACTCCATGGATCTTGATACCATTTGAAGACTATCTAATATCATACATGAAGAGGGAAAGAGAGGCGATTTTAGAGAGAGTGGTTGGATGAACACTTTAGAGAGAGAAAGTACACATAAGAAAGAAATGCATTAAGTGTGTGTGAATAATAAACAACCAACACCCTTTCCATAGGGGTATTTATACCTGCTATGGCTGGTTAGGGCCTTGGCTTACATGGGCTTTCCATGGGCCTTGGGCTAACTAGCCTAGTGAGTTTCCAAAAATAACTAAACGAGCTATCTAATGATATCTATGGAAGTGACCGACACTTTCGTCTTCCTAACAAAGTTAGTTGTCGGATATTTTTACAAGGCAATAAGATGTGTACTTTTTATAAAACAGATATTTTTACGAGTCGAGTCAAATAAAAGGGAAAGTTATTATTTTAAGAAAGGTCATGTCGAAATCTCATAAATATTGGAAATGTGTCGAAAAATATATTTTATTATCAAACTAATAATGAAATGAAGAAAACCGTTAGGTGTCAGGTCTAGGTCAACATTTGCGGTTATTGAGTCAAATTTGGTGTGTCGGGTCACTAAAATACGAAATACACTAAAAGATGAAATTCACTAAAAGACAAAATACACTCAAAGACGGAATATGCTAATAGACGAAATATTTTTAAGAGTTGTTTAAAGTGTCAAGACTTGTCAAAAACTTATAATTTTGGAAAGAATGTTTTGAAAGAATACGCCTTGTCTACTTATGTTCGGATGATCGGTTTTGCGCTAAGAGTTATTTCGTTGTACATTATACTTAAACGACAACTATATGCTAGGTTGTCGCTAGGACCATGTGATTTGTCTACACTTGGTTGATTTCTTTTGATTCACTGCTCGCTTAAGGTGAGTTCATAGCCTCACGTTTTGCATTTTGAATGCATTTTATAACTTTTGGGGTGAGAAACTTTGCTTGTTTTGAAAACCGGACACAAGTACTTTATGTGAGAATTTCCTTGTTTACGTGCTGCCTAAGTAGCGTTAGACCACTATTGCCCGAATTATCATGAACCGTTAATTACCTTTAACCGACTGGCTGGTTAAGTGAGCGCGAGTGAATAAATAGATATATTGGGACTAATAATCCCCATCCGGGTTTGGTAATTCTTACTGGTAGGGTACTTGACGGACTGTACAGGCCAGTGGATATATATCATGTCAAAACTAGCTGGGTTGTCTTTGGTCGGACACCCGTAAGGGCAAGTCTTGTACGGCATTGAACATGCTACCATTCCACTATTAGCTTCGGTGTCATGAGATTAGCACAACGTAAATACCTTTTTATCTGATGTTGTATCTCCTATAACTATTGCATACGTGTTGAAATCTTATGGTCCACACTGATTACGTTTGAATTAAACCTATGAATTCACTGAACTTTATGTTGATGTTTTAAGCATGTTTTTCTCAGGTGCTTAGCTTGGATGTCTTGCTTGATCTATGTGAAGTTTTTGCCTGAACCGGTTTACAAGATTTTGCTATGTTTAAATACCGTTGTTGAACTCAATTAAGCTTTCGCATTTTAACTTTTGAACCTTTATTTTGAACTGATGTAAAACTTATCTTTATTTTAAATTAATGCAACGATGTTTATTTTCAAAACGTACACTTAGAGGTCGTTCTTATGCTTTGTACTTGAGATATTATATGACGTCACGACCTCGGACGCTTATTCCGACGGGACCCTATTTTGGGGTGTGACAACTAAGACATCATACAGAACAACATTATTAATTAATTTCAAATTTCCCACATGACTAATGGTAGCTAATGTACCATTAGGATATCCCACAGTTATTTTTAATTCAGAGACATCTACAATATTAGTCATACCGACAGTAGAAATAGTTAAATGTTGATTAGCACCAGAATCAATAATCCATCCCCAAGAAATATTTTTAACATTTAGACAGGAATTAACAAATAAGTATTTAAAAAAATTAATGTTGAACCAAATGTTGCCATTAAAAAAGGAAACTTTACCTGCCATATTGGAATGAATACTAGAAGTAGGAGTTTCATTTATCAAAGAAAGAAGTTTCTGCATCTGTTTAGAAGTAAAACTAGAAGAAGGGTTTCCATAACACATTTTTTCATTTTGTTTAAGATCAGCATTAGCATTAAACCCTTGTTTTACATTGTTAGAATTAGAAGACCTTTTAAAACCATTAAGAAAACCAACCAATTCAAAACACCTGTCAATAGTATGTCCAATTTTACCACAATGTTTACAATTAAGATTTGGGTTAGGTCCTCTATTACTAGGCACATTTCCTCTGGTGTTAGTGTTATTAAAGCTTTTCCTATTGTTGTTATTAGAATTATTACTATTAAAAGATTTAGCAGCAAAAGAAGTAGCATTCATTTTAGACTCAGTAACACCAGAAGACTCAAGAACTCCCCTATGGGATTCCTCTCTAGACACTACAATATATGCATCTTTAACCTCAAGAAGAGGATCTCTTGTAAGAAGAGAACTTCTAATAGGCTAATAACAATCATCCAAACCCATTAGGAATTGCATCAACTTCATAAGTTGCTGATGCAATCCCGATTCTTTACTAGCATCACAACTACATTTAACGTCACAAGTACATTTAGCCAGTCAAGGCATCAAATTCTCTCCAAAGAGAGTTAAGTCTGTGATAATAATCAGCAACATAAGTATCACCTTGTTTAACAGCATTTATTTTTTGAAGCAAGTTATATACCATAGACCCATCAACCTTATCATAAGTTTCAATTAATTCTTTCCAAATAGTACCAGCATTTTCATAATAGACCAAACAAATATAAACATCTTGAGAAACAACATTCATAATCCAGGTTAAGACCATAGCATTTGTTAGAATATGGTAGTTGGATCCGCATATTATATGACTAGAAGTATGTGAGCCTATTGGGGGCATACACGTTAAGACACATAGAATACATTTATTCTTTAATATACTCTACGAATATATTTAAATAGTCGTTATGGTTTATAACTAACTTAAAGGTTATTTAAATATGTAAACCGAAGGGGCTTAAATTGACAAAACCCAAACCCAAAGGGGTGCTTGGTTATAGCCGACCCCTATGGCTTTTTAGAAGTGGTGTTTATGTCAATTTAGAAATAAGGAGGTGGAGGAATTGGAATAACGAATGAATTATGGTTTCCTTGTTTACCAAGGACTAGGTTTTGGGTGTCTATATAAACACTCTCACCCTAGCTCATTATTCATTCATTTAAATCTCTAAAACCTAAATTGATTTTCGGTTTTCCTATCTCCCAAAAACATCAACCAAAAATCCCTTCAAAAAGGTTTTTGGTTCTTCCCTTTTTCCTTGTTCAAATTTAGTTAAAACCCTAAAGAGTTTCTAGGTGCGATTTGGTATCCCATGAGGTTCGAATACAAGTTTAGATCTGCAAGGTTTCAGTTTACATTGTTCTCCAAAGTCGACAACAACTTGAAACTTTTAGGGTTTTGATTTCTTGGATTATTGTTCAACTGAATTTAACTAAAATCTAATTAGGGTTTGTTTATTTTCGGTTCTTATACAACAAGGGTTTGTTTGCGGTTTTCGATTCATGAAAGGTGTAACACTCGGTGTTCGTGAGACGTAAAGTAAAGACTAGCATCTTGGTGTATTCTTTGGACGTGTTGTGTGAGCAACCGTAGAGGTGACAACTTAGTCACTAAGTTTCAAGATCAAGATTCTCGTTTATTGACTTTAGTCATTAAACATAACGGTTAGTTTTTCTTACCTTATTTGTGTGTTAATCTATTATGTCAAACTAGATCCAATCTGTTGCGTACTCGTAGTTATTGGTTTACTAGTTTATAAAATCCCAACAGTGGCATCACGAGCCAACCTCGTTTGGTGTTATGGGTTACACACTTATAAAACATGCTAGAACTGCATGAGAAACTTTTATTTATTGTTTTGATTGAAAATTTTGGCAAACAATATGCAATTGTTATTTTCTTGCCCATAAGAATAAATAAAACCTACCTATAATCTTGCTATATGCTTAGGGCTGTAAAACGAACGGAACGTTCAATGAACATTTCGGTGAACCTTCGGTAAAAAAGTTCGTTATGGTCGTTATTTTTTTGAAATGAACGAACATGAACAACATTTTTATGTTCGTTTAGTTAAATGAACGAACATGAACAAAAGTCTTGTTCGTTCATTTATGTTCGTGAACGTCCGATTATTCGTTCGTTTATGATCATATATATGTTTATGATTGTCTATCGTATCTTTTTCATTATATAGTTTTAAATTGTTTTACTTAAACAAACAACACTTATAAAACACAATAATAGGTGTATAATTTATGGTGAATTTTATATTTTATTTACGTCCGAAGTCATTTTTTGTTTCGTAATCGTTAATATGTTCGTTTTATGTCTAAATAGAACGAACATAAACGAAAAAAAAAACCCCCAAATGAAACAACATTATTTTTTCTTAATAAACGAACATGAACAAGAAAATTTGTTCATTTAAGCGATCGTGTTCGTTTATTTGTCCGGCTAAAATTAAATGAACGAACATGAACAAGGCTCCGTCCGTGTTCGTCCGGTTCGTTTACAGCCTCTAGTTAATGGATTGAATAAAAATAGAATTAAAATTAATAGTTAATTGAGAGTTAAATTGTTTATTTTTTCATTATCCCGGCCTTAAGACTCACGCAATCAGGTTATATGATGGATGTAGCGATCTAGGCACTTTAGCAGAAAACCTAGTGAGAGTCTTTTGGTTCTCCGTTTGGGGAAGACTCCTGTGAGACCTCGGGGCATTATGTTATTTACTGCTTTCTGGATAGAGTCTGTCTTCACCTCATCCTCACTTTTTGTCTGTTTTATATGCTTATGTGTTTATAATCCTTGTGACTTGTGACTATATGCAAAAGTTTTTTTTTAACTCTAAACATACTAAATACTAAAAGAGAAACTTGGTTTAAATTTGTCTGTGTAATTACACACATATTTAATATACTCTTAGTGATTTTTATGTGTTATTTGTAAAACTTGGCTTTGACAAATAAACCGGACATAAAGCTAGAATCTTGTTTCTTAGAGAGTGTAAAAGTTTTTTCTTAAAATACATCATGAAATCATTTGCCAAATCGGCTCACCCATTGTGAACAAACTATAAGAGAGGTATAAGGCGGGACTTTCCCAAAAGAAGTCGGGTTTTTAATAAGCTTCGCGCTGACCCCGCTATACTGTCCGCTTCTTGTGCGTTCAATGGAGGCCTAACCGAGAACTTTTGACAAAGATGATGTCTAGATTAAAAGTTAACAAAACGTTTTTCTTAACGTGTGTCTACAAAGATGTTTTGCAATGCGTGTTTGTCTTTGTACAACGAGTTGTACACATTTGTAAAATTTATGTGTATACCCTTATCTGTAATTTTAAGTCTATGCCAACCAAAGTAAGAACACGTGCAGTTGGTTTGACCTCTTTGGTCAGACCTTAGGGCCTTTCCAACCCATGGCAAAAAATTTCTATAGGTCAGATCTATGTCAATTTTGCATGTTCTTTTTGGTTGACTTAAATCGAGTATGCTTGGTCAGACCTTGGACCCGAGGCATAAGATGAGACAAAACATGTACATGACATTACTATATGAGTTACTAAGGTAATGTGTCTCATAAAACTAAGAGTTTCATCTATATGCAATTAACGCTCAGCGTTTACCTCTTGCCCTACTTGTTTACACGTTGGTCAGACCTCCGGTAATAAGTGGGAGGTCAAGTTGGATCGTTGTCGTATTATAACTATAATTGGGTAGTTAATCCTTTTAAAGAATTTAATTATTAAAAATACGAAGTTTTGAACCTTTCGATGTTCTGATTAAATTTGTGTTATTGAAACATAATTCATAAACGAGAGTTTGGTTTTCTCAAGAAGACATACATAGTCCACTGTTTCGGGTAAAAGAGTGAGACTTGCTCTTATCTCTTCTCATTGGTTGACAAGAATAAGATAGAGTTATAATTGAATTCTTATCAATTATATTTAATCTCACTTTCAATATTTCATTACCCTTTTTCGGTTTTGAAATCTTTGAAAGATAAAAGATCTGTTAACTAGAGTAATTTTGGTCTATACGACCAAAATAATACATCTGTGCACTTGTCCAAGAGGAAGAGTTTAAACCGCAAATGAGTATAGAAAATTGCTAGTTGGACTTCTAGGTAAATCTTCTTGGACTCGATTCATTCCTTATAGTGCTAAACACCCTTGTGGCTATGCAGACCAATTAAGAAGGAATTGCATGCTAAAAAAAATCAAGTTAATGAAAGCATGGATGGCTAATCCCTCATCTACATAAGTAGAACTTCATATACTCAATTCAATACCTAAGTACATTGTTACTTGTAGGCATTCTAAGTGAGTAGGAAAGTAAATAAATCGCTATTTGCTTTCTACTGGTGATGTAACACTTACAATATTGACAAATCCAGTAGGAGCTTTGTTTTTTACTACTAAAAAGACATTCATGTGAGGTTGTCAAATTCAATAGGCGCTACAAGATTTATTTCCTTATTAGTTTCCCATATTATTTCTAACTTGCTTATGAAATAATTCATTACTTTTAGAATATGAACGAATGGTTTTAAGGAAAATTGCATTTTATTTTATAAGATAACATGTTGCCTTCCTGATGTTGCTTTCCGAAACGTTATCTAAAGAATAATAATCCACAACTCCTTATTAAACGTTATGGTTCGAAATATACTTGTAATATCTATGTCACTATCATATTGTTTGTCTATTTTAGATCATGTTGTCCCGTACACAAGTGGGAGAAATCTTAAGTGTATGCAAGGAACAACATATAATAATATGATTATTGGTTTCTCTTGACCGCAAGGTAAGAAAGCTAAATAAATATACTAGGACTTGAACACACACGATGTTTGTTGCCCTATTACATTTAAATGTCAAGATATAATATAAAGCTACTTTAACTCATTGACTATATGTTTTAGTCAAAATAATTATGGTGGATTATAAAATCATAATTATGAAGTATGAAATTAACTTGAAATTACTATTAAACTCAAGAGTTTGCGTTCATAATTACTTTGGTTAGTATAATTATGTTTGTTTTTTAAGACATAATTATAGAGTCCTTGAATTAATCAGTGGTTTGTGACATAAAGTAAGTAGTAAAACTATTATGTCTTATTATTAACACATAAACAATAAGATCCTTGAATTATTCAAATACTTTTAACGTATACTTGACATGTTCTGTTTTCTTGAAACACATGAACATAGAGTCATTGTACTATTCAAAGAAATGTACGTTATAGCATGCACTTGGTTTTAAAATACTATGTATTGAATTTGGCTCGACCCAATTGACAAGTATTTGATCCAAAGAGAATTAAGTTATCTAAGGAATTATGATGTAGTCTCACAATTCCAATACTCATAGAATACCACATGATTATGGTATGCCTAATGTGTTGAAACAAACTATATTCATATCATTTGATTTCTGATAACTTTAATTGCTCTACCTCTAAATTCTATCAAGGTTAGAAATTTGCGTGTGTCATTGATACATTCAATATAGTTTTAACCTAGAAGGTATTCAAGACATTATCTATTTATTGATTGGGATGAATCCCATTATGTCTTGATTAAAGTTCTGGAAATTTGTTAATATCTTATGAAGCATATTATTAACAAGCTAGAGATGAGAACTGTAAAATATGTTTTGCGTTTTGTGTTTCCCAATTAAGAACATTTCATTGTTGCTTAAATACTAAGTATTTAGAGAATTATATCTACTTACAAAAGTAAGTGGGAGCATCTACAAATCTTAAAGATATTCAAGAACAAAATACATAACCTTCTGAATTCACTTGCTTATGTCATACTAAGGTTAAACATGAAAATGTCAAACCAAAGTATAATGTAACTTTCATTCATAAATGCGCAAGGATGCCTCATCATTAGAGTGATATTTTAATGTCAATGTTGAGGAATATAAGTTAGAGGGTAATAATAAACTTGCTAACTAATAAGATGAATTATCACATCTTAAATCTGATAAATGTCTTAGAACTATGAATGATAAGATGCCGTCCTTAAAATACAATCAGTGTTTTGAGCTTGATTGATCTTTCACCAAATAGTTAAATTGTGAGGTTAGAATGAGTATCTTTTGAAGAAAGACTCATAAGGGCAAAATTGTATACATATTAATGCCTGACTGATGATAAGAGTTTTTAAACTCACTAAAGCAATTGACTATGATTAAATCTTTCTTTTCTACACGCATTAATTATATAAAGATAACTAATTCTCATACATGTTTTCTTGAATCTAAAATATGGCAAATTGAGGTTCATAACTCTTTCCTTAAAGATTACCTTTGCGAGGACAGTGCATAATCAAAGGGGTTATGAGTCTATATTTAAAATATGGCAATTAAGTTTTATTACTCTTTCCTTTATGATTACCTTTGTGAGGATGATGTGTAATCGAAAAGGGTTATGAGTTTAAAATAATCTTTATAAAGTATACAAGATAAAAGAATCCAATTGTAGATTAGATCATGCATCTAGGAGCTGAGATCTTAAGTTTAATTACAATATGACTATTTATTAAATTAAGATAACTCTTGAGTACACCTGACATCAAGTGGGAGCACTATGTTTTTCCTTAAAATTCATATGTTGTGTAACATATTGAAAGCATCATTCCATCAAAGCTAGATATTAATCCTTGAGATTAGAATGAAACTTCACTTGGGAATTTGGGAAATAAAACAAATGACCTTGGAATAAATGTTTAGTGAAATAAACATATGCGGTGATTAAGTCCAACACAATGCAATATATCATTGAGGTAAGTCTTAAATGATATTTTTCACTTGAGATAATTTAATACATGGATGGAAACCTTGTGTTTTTAACTAAGGATTCACCATGTATATATATCTTATATTGTGTATGAGACTGGTTGTTACTTTTCTACAAGAGCAAGATAAGCTAACAACAGTATCTAATTGAGAGTGTTTAGATGACTGTCAACAACGGTATCTAATTGAGAGTGATTTAGATGACTGTTAAAACAAATGTTTATAAATTATATAAGGCATAATGTTGTTTGTGTACACATGATGCTAGAGAATAATCAATTCTAGTTGAATTAGGATTTCATCATCTATGATGAATCTGCTAACTAGATATGCTCAGCCAAGAGCATTGTTACGATACACATTAAAGAATGAGAATACTTTATATTTTAAAAAACTGTAAAGATGACTGTCTGAGATAAGTATGTTGGTGAATTCAAATACCTCATAGAAGGTACTGTCACATTTCCATACTATGATACTTGCAATAGTATGCAAATATACATACGACACTTATCATATCATTCAAATCCTTCATAAATTTGTGAATTTGAAACAAGTATTCAAAAAGTTTACTCAGATGACTATTTAGCTTTTTTGTAAAGAAAGAGTTGAGAATGTTGGAAACATTGGACTTCAACTTACTAATTAGTCTCATGCATATCTGTTTTAATATTTGGATAATTAGGATTGTAAGACAATTTTTTACTTTATGATGAATGAATATACGTGGTATTTGTTATTCATACATATAATAATTGTTATCCTATATTTGCATGTTTAATCCTTGAATAATTTTATTATTCTAAATATGTCCATTGTCGGTTAACAATATGGGAATATTGTTACGTTAAGATAAATGTGAGTATTGGTTGTATTATTTGAATACATGGATTGTTCCCACCAAACTCACATGTTATTCACAAGGGATGCATATTGGATGCCCCAACCTTCGAGTATTTACTTTTGGATCCTTTTCATGAGTAAGATATAAAAAATGGTTAAATAAGTTATCTTTAGACTTGAGATGCAAACAAGTTTTGCATGTGTGGATATCACTTTTTAATTATAAGTCAAACGCTATCCTGAATAAGGTAGTTATAAAGGCTATTCTTGGAAGTGATGTGAAGCAGCATCCATAACACTTGTAGTCAACAAAGAATTTGTTCCTCCACTTGATATGTGCAGTATGATACCATAGGCCCTCTCCAGAATTAATTAGATAATTGTATGGCCGTACCCAAAGGGTAATTCAAGATGATTCTTGATTATATTTGGTATATCTGAATTAACTTCGGTAACGAGAAAGTAAATTGTTTAACTACATGGAATGAGTTAGGATCCATATCCATGGTTTAACGGTATCTGAACAAAGGGATGATATTAGCAAGAAATACATAACCATTATACTAAGAGTGTTCTTGGAACTTCATCTCAGGTATTTCTAGTTTCAATAACAAATAGAGTGTTGCTAGACGTTTCCATTGTTAGTGTAAACGCAGTCCGCTACTCCAACTCCCAAGCGGGAGCTGTTGGAATGTGGTAGTTGGATCCGCGTGTTATACGACTAGAAGTACGTGAGCCCATTGGGGGCACACATGTTAAGACACATAGAATACATTTATTCTTAAATATACTTCATGAATATATTTAAATAGTCGTTATAGTTTGTAACTAACTTAACGGTTATTTAAATATGAAAACCAAAGGGAATTAAATTGACAAAACCCAAACCCAAAGGGGTGCTTGGTTATGGCCGGGCCCTATGGCTTTTTAGAGGGGGTGTTTGTGTCAATTTAGAATTAAGGAGGTGGAGGAATTGGAATAAGGAATGAATTATGGTTTCCTTGTTCACCAAGGACTAGGGTTGGGTGTCTATATAAACACCCTCACCCTAGCTCATTATTCATTTATTCAAATCCCTAAAACTTAAATTGATTTTCAGTTTTCCTCTCTCCCAAAAACTTCGACTGAAAATCCCTTCAAAATGGTTTTAGGTTCTTCCTTTTTTCCTTGTTTAAATTCGGTAAAACCCTAAAGGGTTTCTAGGTGCGATTTGGTATCCCACAAGGTTCGAATACAAGTTTAGATCTGCAAGGTTTCAGTTTACATTGGTCTTCAAAGTTGACAAAAACTTGAAACTTTTAGGGTTTCGATTTCTTGGATTTCGGTTCAACCTAATTTAACTAAACCCTAATTAGGGTTTTGTTGATTTTTGATTCTTATACAACAAGGGCTTGTTTATGGTTTTCGATTCAAGAAAGGTGTAACACTCGGTGTTCTTGAGACGTGAAGTAAAGACTACCATCTTGGTGTATTCGTTGGACGTGTTGTGTGAGCAACCGTAGAGGTGACAACTTAGTCACTAAGTTTCGAGATCAAGATTCTCATTTATTGACTTTAGTCACTAAATATAACGGTTAGTTTTTCTTACCTTATTTGTATGTTAATCTATGATGTCAAACTATATCCAATCCGCTGCGTACTCGTAGTAACTAGTTTATAAATCCCAACAACATTACATCTATCCCATTAAGCAGAAAGAACATCACTAGTGGCAAAAGATTATTTTAAACAAGACCCATCAACAAAACCAAATTTATTCCTAGCCTGTAAAGCCAATTTCATAGCACCAGACCAAATTCTATAGTTTTCAGTACCAAGAAGCTTAAAAGGAATAATCACAGAATTACTATTATCACTGTTTTGAACATGTAAAGGATTACCGGCATCCAAATTATTAATAGAATCAACAACAGCAGAACCACTAGGACTAGCTCCAACCATGATGAAAGAATAACAAGAAACAGACAAAGAAAATAAGCCAAACAACAAGAAACAGACAAACACTTAAACTAAACAGAACAACTAACAACAAATAGAACCAAGATACAAACAATTAACAAAAAACAGATAAAAGAACACACAGAAGATGAAAAAGGGAAGAGAATCGAACTCAAGAACACTGAAAATTTTGTTAAGACGATTGGGGTTGGCCAGAGCAGGTTTCCACACCAGTCAAGCTGGAGGGTCAAGGTGTTAACCGAACCCGTTTGCACCCTTGTTAGCCCTAAAATATGGTGACTTATCTGGAATTACATTTATCATTTATAGTCGTGTCGGGTTAGTTTAGCTAGTAAAGCTCGGGACTATAAATACCCCCTCCATACTTCCATGGAGGGGTGAAGCTCACTTTTGTAAAGTGTGTATGTGTGTGTTTTCTCCTTTTTTCTCTCAACAAACACACACACTCTTCCAATCTCATTTCCCTTTTCTCTATATAATGAATAAATTCCTCTTTCATTTTACCAAGCCTCCGGATCCGTTGCTCGATAGATGAATCTAATTTTAACAATTGGCATCAGAGCATAGGGGGAATTCGTGTTGTTAATCACTGATTCGTGTGGTTAATAAGCTCAAATTTTCGTAGCTTATTTTGTGGAAAAAAGCCACGGCTCAAAAATTTTGAGCTTATTTGGTTGTTAAACTTGTTCTATTCTTGTTCTACATGTCAAACCGATGATATTGGTACCATTCCATGAGATGCACAAGCTACTAGATCAATTTTAAAGCCAAAAAAGGTATGGTTTTTTTTCGTGTTCTAGTCGGCGGTTTGGTCCGATTTTGATGTTCCACAAGAAAATTCGTATTAGTATATGTTTAATCATCTCCTACCAACTTAGTTTTAAGCATACAAAGCTTATTTGCGTGGTCAAATAGCTTAATTGGTTAAAAATTGCTTATTTTGAGATGAATGTTCATGGTGGCGGGTTGATTAGAATATTATATTCTTAGTGGCGGTTTGACAAAAGAAGGGGACAAGATCCGTGATTTAAGGAAAAGGTACACGGCGGTTTGCTTAGGTACACGGCGAGTTGATTATTTTAATGAACAAAAAGAAATGTTACTCTGCCCAATTTAAAAATCCATGGCGGGTTGACAAAGTTCTAGGCGGCGGTTTGCCATAGACGGCGGTTTGACTTAACAGGCGGCGGTTTGCCCTTTTTCATGCTAGCGAGTTGCCTGGTGGCGAGTTGCCAAAACAGGTGGCGAGTTGCCAAAACATTCTTGGCGGCGGTTTGCTAAGATAAAATACACGGCGGTTTGATATTTTAGGTGGCGGTTTATTTTTCCAGCGGGTTGACACATAATATGTTATATCGCTCAAAGAAAACACCCGTTTTGAACACCTAATTTCCCGAAAAAAATTTCGACCTTACCGCGAAGGTCGATCCGCGCATCAGGTGGGCATATGACCGACTTTGGGCATATGACCGAATTTGGGAAACTAATATATCAACCATAACAACAAACCACACAAACAACAACACTTAATCCCAAAACGATCCTGAAAAGATTCACTTAAACGACAAAACGGCTAGAGATTCGGATTACGATGACAAGTGATTACGAAGTGGATTTGGTATCCCTTATTTGCAATTGAAGTTGGATTTCACAAAGGCGTCTACTTATTTCATCATCGTGACTTTCTTCTATTTTCTATCGATTGATGACTTGCTTGAACGTATACAGTTATGATTAAGACTTGGATTATCTAGTTTCCAGCGGTCAAGGGGTGGTTGGATGAAGACCTGGACAACTATCACTTAAAGGAGTTACGTTGTAGTACTCAATGTCACATGCAAATGTCGATGTGGATAATTTCAAGAGGTGTTGTACTTCTTATACTTTTGATAGAGTATAAGGTACTTAGAGATTCTCTTCTGCACCGTTCTTCAATCAACAATAGTGCAAGCTTAAGTAAACAAATTTGGGGGATTTTACTTCAGTTTCAAGTTTGGTATAACGGGTTTACTTCACCATGTGATCACAACAATAGCCGAAGGAATACGAGGTTGGTAAGTTAGCCAGAGAGTTAAAGGTTAAGATGTAATCAGCACTTCTTACGGGTATTTTTGTGCTATTCCAAGACAACGATACTTCACAGTCTAAGCAAAATCTTCAAAGTTCTTCGATGACATTCATTCACAAGACCTTGATTATACCAAGTGTTCTTGATTCTTGCTTCATCTCCTCTACGGTTTGTGAAGTCAAGAGGGTAATGATTCTTTTGTATATCAAGATTTGTGCTTATGACAAGAAATTCTCGAGTAGATGGACGTACACGACAATGATGCTTCCGAGAGTTCGCAACCATCATGGGGGAAAATGTGTACATTCGGGACTTAATTGACTTTGATGTTACCATGTCAACTTCCAGGGGGAAGTAGTGTATACTACTTCACTTAGAATGGTTTGTGAAGTATTCTGCAAACGTGAGAAGAACAGTTGCTGATTTCTCGCATGCACCCCCGAACGAATATTCACCAAGCCCTAATGACAAGAAGCAGTGGTCGCTTGTGTGGTTTGACTTCTACAAAATTCCGCTGTGCACTTTGATGACAAGTAGAAGATTGTTCAAGCTACATCAATGTTTCAGAATCTGCTTAAGATAGGGATGTTGGTTTGGGGGGAAGCCGATTCAGAAACTTCGCCAAAAAGGAGTCTATGAAGAAAGCTTTTCAAGACATGCTGCATGGATTGGGGGGAAGTTAATCCAACTCATGCATACTACAATGGTTCAAGAACAAGTAAAGACAATGAAGATCCAAGCTGGAATACAAGTTTTAAGACGAGGAGAACTCAGAAGACAACTTCAGCTTTAGAAGTGCTTTGGAAGACTTTATTTCTGTTGTATTTGTACATGATAGGAATATTGTAAGTAATTCTGTATGTCTGCATATTAGGGGAAGATTGTTAGCCCTAAAATATGGTGACTAATCCGGAATTACATTTATCATTTATAGTCGGGTCGGGTTAGTTTAGCTAGTCGATATCGGGACTATAAATACTCCCTCCATACTTCCATGGAGGGGTAGGAGTTCACATTGTAAAGTGTGAGTGTGTGTGTGGTTCCTTTTTCTCTATTAAACCACACACATACACAAACACTCCTTCTTCTTCTTTTTTCTATCTCTTCTCATTTCTCTCTTTTCTCTCTAATAAACATGTCTCAATTTCTATTTCATTTTACCAAGCCTCCGGATCATTGTTCAAAGGGTGAATCTATATTAACACGATTTTCCAGCACAGCCTCGTTGGGGATTAACAACCCGGGAAAATTCTATACTGCTCCCGGTTTTATTGATTTGTTGTTGTTTTTTTTAGACTTATATATATTATATTTTATTATATTATATATATAGTTTGAGAAATTCTAAATCAATTTTTGGCGCTGCTGCCGGGGAGGCTGTGATACCGATTATCTCTACGTTTAGCATTTGTGTTTGAAGCTGTGAATATTATCTATAAAAAAAAACTAAAAAGAAGAAAACCAAAAATATAAAAACATTGTCTTTAATTACAAATAAAATTCACAAATTGGTAAAATACCAAAATATAATATTCTCAACTGAGGTATTATCATAATAACTTGCGGTGAACTTGTTGGTTCCCAATTCGAACAAAAGATTTAAAAACTTGCCTTATGTGTCGCTTGCGAGGTACGGTTCACCTTTTAAAAGATAAACAAACTATAAGAGGGGTATAAGGCGGGTTGTTCCGAGGAACTACG
>BQNB010145212.1:6615-16748 GCA_026074375.1 Tanacetum coccineum
CTAATACGCTAGTACATTTGTACAGCTTTGTCTCTATTACAATTTCTATTTTATGTATAAGACAAATGCTTTTTCTAAGTTTAGTCCTGACACTGAACTTATCTTATACCCTCTTCAGGATAAGTTAACTTCAAGAGATAAGAACTTAGACTTATTTGCTTTCAAACCATCCCGCCTATTCTTCAGTCTCTTGTCTTCAAGCTCTTTTAGTTGTTGAAGATCATATATGGCTTAGTGAGTCTATTGCCACAACTCACTAAACCCATAACCTTCTTCTTTGGCTCATGCTTCATTCACTAAGTACCGCCTCACTAAATGCTAGAGTCTTTCTTATAGACTCAGGCTGCACATCTTGAAGGTAACTCACTGAGCGACTTATAGATCCATGCTTAGCTTTTACCAATTTCCATAGAGTTTCCAAATCTTCTCTGTCAAAATCTCTAAGCATCTAAATCATTGATGAGTACCTTTTTGAACTTCCATTAGCTCTTATGATTTGAAATATACTAATCTTTCCTTCTTTAACAATCTTCTAATCAATAATGCTTGGAGGTTTAGTAGCTAATGATATAGCATTAATTGCTACTTCCTCTTTATCAGGAACAACCTTTATAAGCTTTTTCATCTCAGCTTCTTCTTGATCATCATCTATCTTTTTCTTCTTTTCCTTCTCTTGTTCTAGCTCTTCTCCTGCTCTTTTAGAACTACTTTCTTGTGCCATCTCTGCTTCAGCTTTCTTTGAGCTCTCTTTCACCAACTCAGTATCCATATCAACAAACATGTTTACCCTTGTCATGGCTTTATCAAATAACTTCTGAATTTCTGCAACTGACTTGTTTTTCAATTGACTTTGTTTGTAACCAGCCATGTTTTTCAGATAAGTTGACATTGTAATTTTCTTTTATGCTTTAGTTGGTGGCTTGTTCCTCTTTTGTTGAGCTCTTAATGCTGCAAATTGTTTCTTTCTCTTTTCTAAGAGTTCTACAAACAATTTTGCCTTCTCTTCATCTGTTAATTCTTCTTGCTCTCTTGCTTGTAATCTTTCAGCCAATAACCTATCAGCCTCTATCATTGGTTGCACATTATCCTATGAAATGTTGGCTTCTTCAACTTTCTCAGTCTTCTCTCTTTCAAGTCTTGCTTGTTCTTTTTCTTCAGCTTGTAGCTTAAAAGCAAGTTCTTCATTAAGTTTGAGTAGCTCTTTCTTAGACATTTTCTTCACAGGTTCTTCTTCAACCATTTTGCCTTTACCCTTGTCCTTGACCTATGTTGGTTGTTGTGAAGAAACTATTGGTGTAGAAGCTTGCTCTTGTTTATGAAAAACAATCCCTTTTGCTCTAGGTATTGTTGAGGGTGTTGTTGTGGTTGTACTCTACACTGTCTCTTGTACCACAATCTTAGGTTTTACACTCCTCAATTCAGCCAACGCTTGAGCCAAAGTGATCTCTTCAGTAGTAATTATTGCAGTAGCACTAACATCAGCAATACTAACCACTTCTTCAACAATTTTTTCACTTTGCTCTGCAACAAACACTTCTTCACCATTAAAAACATCTGTATCAAACATTTAAGCATCATCATACCTTCCATGTGTTTCATCAACCAAAGTAACCTCTGTATCTTTGTCAATGTCATCTATTTTCCTCCCCTGTTTGGATGCATCCTCCTGATCACCCAAACCTTCATCTTCAGAGGAAACTACTTGTGTAGATCTTTGTTCTTCTTCTTCAGCTTGTAGCTTGAAAGCAAGTTCTTCATCAAGTCTTTATTTGTCTTTCTTCTTCAAAGGCTTCCCAGGTTCAATCATCTTAGCTTTGCCTTTATCCTTGATATTTGAAGGTATTGGTGTTTATTGGTGTTTCTTTTGTAGATTCCACCAGGGTCTTTAAAATAATACTTGTTAGCTTTGGGTATTGTTGAGGGTGCTTTGCTGTGGTTTGCACTGCTGCACGGCGCGTGTACCTCAACCTTAGGTATTTGCACTCCTCCAAATTCTCCAATGCTTTGAGCCAAATGATCTCTTAGTATAATTGTTGCAGCAGCACTAACTTTTAAATAGTACTAACTACTTCTTTCAATAAAATGTTTCACTTTGCTCCTTGCAACAAACACTTCTGCACCATTAAAAACATCTGTATTAAACTTATGAGCATCATTATACCTCCTTGCGTTTCATCAACCAATGTAACCTTCTATCTAGCTTGGTCAATGTCCATCTATTTTCTCCCCTTGTTTTGGATGGCATCCCCTGATCACCCAAACCTTTATTTTCAGAGGAAACAACTTGTGCAGATCTACCCAACTTTGAATAGTCCTTTTGACTTGTAAGTTCTTTGACTCTTATTCGTTCTCTAACCCTGGACTCTTAACTTTAAACTGAAATCTCCGGTTCTTGAGCAGTCTTATATTTTCCCAAGCCAACTCTCTGTTCAATTTGGTACAAATTTTTATCAAATCATTGAGTTTCAGACTATCCTCACCACTGAGCAGTGGATCATTGGACTGTGTAGGTACATTTTCCTCATTGATAACCTCGTCTGCTATAGGCTTTGTAGGACTACTGGATTGAGGACTCTTAGCGTCTTTGCTCTATTTTCTCCTAGATTGTTTCTTCTGAGGTTGTGATGTTGATGGTTAAATAATGGGTGTGTGATGGGGATCAGTTGGCATAGCTGAACCTTTACCCATTTCTCCTTGAGCTTGAACCATAATGGTTGGAAATAAGGGTGTAACTGCTCTAGAGAATCCTTTCCCAGTCCTTTTTATATTGCCAAATACCTTCTTTGTGTGAGAGGGTGTAACGAAAATTTCATAATGAGTAGACATATCACCAACTTGTTTATCCAGAAAGACTTGCACAAACCTTAGATACATTAGAAATTTAACACTACTATCCACATTCTTTACCATACTTTCAAAGATATACTTAGAAATTTTGAATTTCTGGTTTGTGGCTAAGCAGATTATTGTAGAGGCCATAGTGCTACTAAATTCGTTCCATTCAGTAGACTTAGCACTTAGGCATTGCAGAATAGTATGAATAAAAAACTTCCATTGAGGAGAAAAGAAAGCCTTGTAAAATGTAAGTTTCTAAGAAGGTTTTTTATACCCCATTAAAGCAAGTTGCTCAAAAATATCAACATTGGGTAGACATTCAATTCCTTCAGCATCTTCCAATTGAAGATCTCTTCTTACACTTGTCTTAGTGAGGATCACTTTCTTCCCATCTACTAGGGTTTGTAACTAAACTTCTCCATTAATAGTTTTCACCTTTGTAGTAGCCCAAAACTGCTCAATACATGAAGTATAGATTGTAGGATTAACAGTTAACGCATATTTTATGGGATTCGCATTCAAGAAATCCAAAATTTGCTCAAACACGTCACTTTCAGTGGGTTTAGCCAAGAATGCGATCATGTTGTGTGAATCAGCAAACTTTGGAGCATACATTGTGAAGGGTTTTGATGATTAACGATGAAATTGAGTTAGGGTTTATGATTAGAGAGTATATCAAAGATTGAAATCGAGTAAAAGTTTGAATGAAACCCTTAATCGAAGTATTTATATAAATACCCTCAACAACATTAACGTTCGCTAGCAGTTGTAAGTTATGCCTAACAACATTAACTTTCAACTAGCAGTAGTAAGTAACCCAGCAGTAGTAACTCAGTAGTAAATTAAGCCTAGCAACATTAACTTTCTCTAGCAGCAGAAAGTTTATGCCTAGCAGCATTAACTTTGAATCACCAGCATTAACTCTAATTCCTTTCTAATCAGCATTTCCATCATTAAATTAGTATTTTAACTTACAAATTCTCTCTGTCTGTTTTTGATTTCTCTCAATTTTTTAGGTCACAATTCTCTCTGTCTGTTTTTGATTTCTCTCAATTCTTTTAGCTTACAATTCTCTCTGTCTGTTTTTGATTTCTCTTAATTCTTTTAGGTCACAATTCTCTCTATCTGTTTTTATCATACATCTCTCTTTTTGTTTTTCAACTCATAACTTTTCTCAATTCTTTTTCTTACTAAATCACTCTGTCTATTTTTATCACACATATTTCTTTTTGTTTTTAATCTCATTAATTCTCTCTTATTCATTTACCTCGCCATTTCCTTAATCAGGACTTTAAAGATTTAGCATTCTAATACTGGTAATCAAATATTGAAATCTACTTACATCAAATTCTTTTTAAGCAAATTTGCAATATTCTTGTCAGTATGAATCTTGATCATTTGAATTAGCTTCTTTTCATTGGAATTTCTGATGAAGTGATGTCTAATCTTAATGTGCTTTGTCTTTGAGTGAAAAATAAGGTTCTTCACTATGCATGTTGTGCTCTCATTATCAATATAGATCTTTGTATGCATAAAGTTATACCCATAATCTAGCAATTGATTTTGAATCCAAAGCACTTAGCCACACCAACTTGAAGCAACTACATATTCAGCCTATGTTGTGGAATTAGCAACCATGTTCTGCTTCTTGCACTGCCATGAAATCAATCTACATCCTAGGAATTGACAACCTCATGTTGTGGACTTCCTATCTATGCTTGCTTTTGCATAGTCACTATTAGTATATGCCACCAAATTAAAAGGTAAATCCTTAGGATACCAAAGGCCCAATTTAGGATGACCTTTAAGATATCTAAAAATTCTTTTCACAACATAAAGATGTGACACTTTAGGGTTAACTTAGAATCTAGTACATACACATACAGCAAACATTATATCTGGTCTTGAAGAAGTAAGATACATCAATGAGCTAATCATTGATCTATACATGTGTTCATCTACATCTTTACCATCTTCATCTTTGAGCAAAGGCTTATGAGTTTCCATGGGCGTGCTTGCTGTTTTGACATCACTAAAGCCAAATTTCTTCAAAATCTCAGTCACATACTTGTCTTGGCTTATAAAAATCCTATCTTCCTTCTGCTTCACTTGCAGTCTTAGGAAGAATGTGAGTTTACCTATAGAACTCATCTAAAACTTCTTATGCATCATCTTCTCAAACTCTGTGCATAACTTCTTATTTGTAGACCCAAAAATGATATCATCTACATATACCTATACTATTAGAATATCACCTTGGTCCCTCTTGATAAACAAAGTTTTGTCTATCTGTCCTCTTTGAAACCTATTTTCTAACAAATAAGTGGACAATGTCTCATACCAAGCTCTGTGAGCTTGATGCAAACCATATAGAGCCTTTTCTACTTTATAAACTTTGTCAAGGAAGTCTGGATCTTCAAATCCTGGTGGTTGACAAACATAGACTTCCTCTTTAATCTTACTATAAAGAAAAGCACGCTTGACATCCATTTGATACACCAAAAAGTCTTTAAATGAGGAGCTAATTCTTAAAAGAGTCCAAAACCAAAAGGAAAATGCCTCTTTCACCTTTTCAATGTTCTTTTTTCAAACTAACCCAACAAAACTTGGCAACTGAGCCACTTTATAAGAAATTGACATGTGTCCAGGTGTGTAAGAGATGTGTAAGGTATGTGTAAGGTATTTATACATGTTTTGTATAGGGCAACTTTTACAATTTGGGACAACTGTACTTTGGTCAACTGGTTTTTTAGTAATTTTACACCATTATTTTATGTTAAAATAATACTGTGGCAACTTGTACATTAGGGCAACCAAATAATATTTTTTTGGGCAACTACTTAATGGGTGTAGTTTTTAATAATATTTATGTTTTTCAATTTTATTGTATTTCATTACTCGTAATATTTAGTGTGTGTATAACACACACTTAATTGATACAGAGAAAAATCCTCTTCATCTTCTCTCGCTCTCTCCACTCTCTCCAGCTCTTTTCACCATTATCATCTACCTTCATCTTCTCCCGTTGTCTCCACTCTTTCCAGTCTTCATCAACACCTCATAGTCGTCTTCAACAACAGTAGCTGTTCTTCAATTTTGATCAAAAAAATGTGGTATTCAAGGGTAAGTAGATATGATTTTTTTTTATTTTTTGTTAATCAATAAATAACAGTCGCCATTACTGTTTAAGATTAGGTCTGAAAATAGATTTACTTGGTGCCTACTACATGTTAGTCCATTGTTGTTATGTGTTTTATAATTTATTAAGGTTTTAGATTAATTAGCAGATTCAGATTGTGATTACTGCCATTAAGTTAATGTTGTATGGTTGGTTGGTTAGTTGTTGAAGTTCGTAAAGTTGTATGGTTTGGGTTATTGTTAAGTTCGCTTATTTAGTAAGCAGAAAAGATCATGAATGTTGCTTTATATTAAATTGGAATTTCAGGAAATTGATTCAAAAGTCATCAATACAAGTAAATATGAACTACTTTTGGTTAATATACCAAAAGTTAGATGTTAACGACCGAAAGTTTGTTTTAGGACACTGTGTATTCAGACGTTGGTTGGATATAATGTATTTTTGACTCAGAACCGCAACTCAATAGATAAATATGCTACGTGAACAGCATAAAATTTGAAGATATATGATGAATATGCCCCTGATATATTATAATAGAGGTCAAATCTGCATTTTGGTATGCCAGAGTTGATCAGAATTACCGGTAACGATTTGAGGAACAATAGGTATTTGTTCATATTAATACCTCTGTTGATTTGAAGTTTCGTAATAGGGTGTTCCCGCATAAGTTGGGTTATTGTAACCATTTTAGATGTTCTTGGTGTAATTGACGATGAAGTGATGTTTGGGAACCTATGTGACGAAGACTCAGTACGCCTTGCCTATTTTAGCATTAGAGTTTGATCATTTATGTAGAGTTGTTTAACATCCTGGGTGGATGATTCTCTATTTGGGTTGGTTGAAAACCTTGAGGCTTGGAATGTTTTTCCATGGGGGGAGCATGTATGGACACAGTTGTACGACTCAATAAAGAATGTAGTAGTCAAGCATAGTGATACGCGTTATTTGGGGTTGAAGAAAGACCGCAATTATGTCCCTACATATACGTTAACTGGATTTGTTTTGCTTACCAGTTACACAATTAGTAATTACAGGTAATATATTTATAGTTCATCATTCAAAATTATATAATGATGCTGTAAGTTATTAACTCTACATTGGTATGTTATTTAGATTTGGATTTTAGAGACTTTTGAAAGAAGTAATCGTTGGTGGATTAATGCCCCTCAAGTTATACCAAGAGCAATTGGATGGTCTAAAAAGTCCATATTCAAAAGATCTGATTGTTGTTACCTTTTTGCAAAGGTTAAAGCATATACCTTTATATAACATGATATATTAGGTTTTCAACAATCCTTTTTTTATTAGTGAATCTGACAACTTCTGTTGTTTATAATATAATTAGTACTCAAAGACAAATACGATATCAGACCTACTAAGAGCTGAGTATGAATCTTCGTGGAGGATAGAAGCATGTTTTTTTTAAAACATCACGTCGCGTAGGAAGGGGCGGGCGAGCATTAAGATAGAACAATAACACCCCCCCTTTTTCAAGCTTATCATTCAAAGTTGAAGAAGTTACACAAAACTTCTTGCTTCAATTTCAGTAGAAAGTTCTAGTGTTTGCCACTCGTGACAGCAGATTAAAACTAGAACGTCTTATGGATCTAGTAATTAGAGGAGTATAATGTTTCGTTTTTTTCAAACTCGAGTACTATTATTCAGGTTAGGATGTATTTTAATTTATATCTAATTCCACTAACCAATTATAGGTTTTTAAAAAATTATTGGTTCAAAATATTACTTCAACTTATGCAGGTTCTTGCATGGAAAGAAACGATAAACGAGGGTAATTTAAAACAATCATTATTGTATCCCTTTAACAAGCGTTTTATATTTGTTCTAAATGTATATATCCTTTGATAACAGAGGTTGCAGTTTAATGAGGATTTATCCAGACTCAGAGGTGACTTTGTTGAGTCACTAAATATCTTATTTCAAGAATTGGTTGACCCACATGATTCAGTTGAAGATATTGCTAATGTAATAAACATGTACTTTTAAGTTTTTTAACATAACTTGCAACAATATGTAATAATGGTTGACTTATTCTTTATAGGAATATCTTGTTGACGAGGAACTAAAATTGTGTTTGGAAGAAGAAGAAAGGATTCGTTCGGAACAGGAAAAGAGAATTCAACAGGAGAAGAGGTTGAGGTTGGAAGAAGAGAAGATGTTGCGGTTGGAAGAAGAGAAGATGTTGCAGAATGCGGAGGTGAAAAAAAGAAAGCGTTATGAGTTTATGAATTCAACTCATGTTAAAAAACAATATTGGGCAGTTTGTCCACCTATCAACAGGAAATGATGCCAATCAGTGACATGCAAAGCAAATGCCGAAAAGAAAGTTGGTTAAGATTAAAAAAAACCGCCCAAAAACGTAAATGATATATCTTTGGCTGAAATTGCTAAAAAAGTTAAACCATGTGGTTATAGGTATGATATTTACTCCACATGTGTGTTTTTCCTATTATATTTACATTCTAACCGTCTTTTGGGTTTAAAACTTGTTATAATCTTATGTTCCATAGGAGATGTTTCTTAGTTCAATTCAATGGACACAATTTGGTTGTCTGATGATATTGAGAGATTTATTAGTCAACCAGGCAGCTTAAATCTATGTTCCCATGGAGGATATAACAGTATCAAAGGAATTTCTAGCTTAGGATTAGTGGTGCTTAGACCTTGTCGCAAAGGTTGGCTAAGTGAAGAGTAAGTATTGATAGACAAATTACGCAAACAATTTATAACAAATAAACATTTATGTTTAATATTTATAATGTTTTAATTGCTTTGTGTCTTTTACAGCACATAGACTTGTGGTTCGACTATAAATGTGGCAAAGGAGACGGTGAGAAAGCAAACTGGGCCATGGTTAGTTAGTTTACTTTGTCAACTACTATGCAAAACAGCTATAGCCTTTGTTTGATGCAAAACGTGATAAGTATGGCAAGTCCATGGAGTGATGTAGATCAGGTAACATAAACACATAGTCTTGACTGGATCAGACTTTCTTTAGTTATAAACCTAAGAATCATTTTTAAATGCTATAGGTTTTAATTCCCATTAATGAGAAACGGATCAGCATTAGTGTATTGCCCACCTAGATATACTGTCTGGATTGGTCACTTTCTATGATAGCGGAGACACGTATGACTATGAGTGGCGCGATTGGTATGTCGTTGTTCGGCAATGTTTAGAGGTACACTTTAAACTTTAATTATACAACAGTTGTTTATTACTGTTTGGTTAATTATACTGGCTAGCATATGCTCTGTTTTTATGATGTTGTTAAGTTGCCAATAACCAAAGTGACATACACATTATACATTTCCTTGTAAGTTGTTAGATCTGTTTGTAACTAAGTACACAGCCATTCCATTTGTTTCCAACTAAGTTATTTTCTTTTAAGTACAACTCCTCAATTAGCATTGGTATAATAATCAAAGTAACATACAATGAGTTGCCAAGAACCTTTTGACTTTTTGTTGGGAATAAATCTTCACAAGAGTTAATACTGCCAAGGTATAACTAACAGTACTAATGGAGTTAGTACTGCCAGTACAAACTTAGTACTGCCAACATTAGTTAATACTGCTAGAAGAAAGATTAATACTGCTGATGGTCAAAGCTGTTGACTTGGAGATAAGGATGCAAAGAGATAAATAAGGAATGTATATCTTTTATATTTGTATTTGAATTGTAACTTATCCAAATAGTTTGGTAGTTATCTTGTAAAGGACTCCTTGTGGTATATAAAAGGAGATCCTAGGTTAAGGTTTAGGATATGCTTATGTTTAAGTGATAGAGATACATTTTAGAGAAAAAATAGCTTCAAGGTTTGTAACCCTAGTACTAATCAAGAGTACTCGTACTATCAATAATATTGAAGCAGTTTGTGTTTTACTCATTGTTCTTAGTTTGGTATTGTTCCATTGATAAATACCTCTAGAGTATCAAAGTGTAGATTCCGCATACACTTTGGTATACAAACAAAGTCTCAACCATTATTATTTTGGATTCATCCAAGGTAACAAACACTTTACAACGTAAAGTATCGATCAAGGCGTGGGATCAACAATAAATGCTAATGCAAATAATCAGCAGGAGCTTATATTCGTGTACGGTCACGGAGGAACTGGAAAAACATTCCTTTGGAAAA
>BQNB010145213.1:4351-14439 GCA_026074375.1 Tanacetum coccineum
ATTTGATGAGAAAAATGAGGCGTGCATATATGTTCTTGCAAAGGTACTCATATGTTATAATGAATTTTAGAGAGAGAGTGAAACGTGCAGATATGTTTTTCGAAGAGTGCAAACATGTTTTTGAACATGAATATAGTTGGATTCATATTTCTAATGTATTTTATTTGATATCAATTTTTTTTTTGTATTTATGTTTTTGGTTTATTATCTGTATTTGAAATATACTTCATTTGATATCAATTTTTGTTTATATTTTGTGTTATAAATTTTGAAGATTAAAGAATGTGCACAAGAAACATATGTGTAATTACCATATTAAGTTAAAAATGTACACCAGAAACATGGAATTTACAATATTATAAAAAACATTTATGCACTCATTTTTTTTCTTTTGAAAACAGTATATACTAAAAATATATATAAAATAAAATTAAAAAAAAATAATTTCGAAAATTAAAAGGTTTTTCAAAAAAGTTTTTTTAATTCAAAAATTCAAAAAAAAAAGGCAAAATGTGTTTTGACTATTATACCATTTTGAATTAAATAAAAAGAAAGTAATGATAGTAAATTCTAATTGGTTTAAAGTGGTTCTGTAGGTTCTGTACAAAAAAATGGTTCTGCAAAGAACGGTCCCCTATATATATATATATCCGGATCGATTGAGAAAGTTTTTATTTTGAAAAGTTTGAGAAGGTTTTCAAAAATGATATATTTTTACCTTTGATTTAAGATTTTCAAGCGCAAAACTCATTTTAATGTGATTATAATCCAAAATGTATAAAAAAAGTTCGAATCAATGTTAAAAATCTCTCGATTTTGCGATATAAGTACAATACTGAATCGTCTATACAAATTTAATGAATCATTTTCATAACTCGATTTTAACAATGATTTGTGAATCAAATTAAAAAATATGAATCAATTTGCTCAAACGTAGATTTCTTAATCTTCTCAAAATAAAAACCTTCTCAATGGAACCGGAGCATATATATATATATATATATATATATATATATATATATATATATATATATATATATATATATATATCTATATATATATATATATATATATATATATATATATATATATATATATACACACACACACACACACACACACACACACATATATATATATATATATATATATAGGCTTAAGTTTCCGGCACAGAATGAAGATCTGTATATGCTATTAATCCCTCAATCGGTATCAAGTTTCCACCCTTTAGTCCCATGTTTATGTGTCAAGTACAAGCATATGGTAGCTGTCTAGATTATGTCTGTGCAAATTGAGTGTCTTCACAGAAATATGTAAACCCTATCTGAGTTGCTTGAGTAAATAACAAATAAAAACACATTCCCTTGTGAGGTGTTATGTTATATGTCTATGCTTGAAAAATTAATATGCAAGCTCTAGTAAAAATCTAAATTTTCTCCACGTCATAATAAATGATCTTATTTTCTCGCTTTGATTGCTTGGGGGCAAGCAACAGCTAAGTGTGGAGGGATTTGATAACGCCCTAATTATACATGTTTTCGGTGGCATTATTTGTTCATATTTTATCATTTCTCATGAACTTTTGATACTTAATAACATGAAATACTTGCAGGATCACTTAAAGACATCCCGAGCTTAAAATAGACAAAGATCGAATATCTATACACTTTGGAAATCAAGATGCAAGAAAAAGTTAGTCTTAAGCTAAAACTGCAAAAGTGCGTCGCACTTACCTTAAGTGGCCCGTACTTCTCCTCAAAGTCAAATATAAAAGACTTAGTCAAATTAACGCATTAACTCCCCAAGTACGTTGCACTTACAAGATTGTGCGCCGCACTTCCTATCTGGCTACAAAGAATAAATGAAGTCATAAATACTACTGCATTAACACCCTAAGTACGCCGCACAAATACTTTTGTGCACCGCACTTCTTCAATAAACATTAAATTACCAACGCATTTAATCACCAAGTACGCCACATAATTTATCTTGTGCGCCGCACTTCTCTTCTGAAATCAGCCTATAAATAGAGCCATAAATTCTCACACATTTCGTCATTCCTTCATACTAATCAATCAACTCACACATACAACAATCCTTTCCAATCATTTCCTAAGTATAAACAATACACCCTTTGAAGAATCAAGATCAAACAACCAAGAACGAAGAAGAACATCATCCTAGTTTATTACAATAATGAAGCTTCTCATTGAATCAAGTTATGTTATGAACTCCTTAGCCATGAGAGGCTAATTCTCTCATGACAACTCGGTGAAGTTATGATAATGAATAAGTGTTTGGTATGATTGTGATCTTTTGAATCTCAAGCTTATGTTGCTCCCCTATTATATCCTATCTTATCGGTTTTGCTTATCAACTTAGATTATATAATCATATCGGTATAGGTCGAAAGACCCGTTATGATATATGTGATTTTAAAGATTTGTCTATGGTCTTTATCGTTTGTGACGAGAAATCCACTTTCGTAAATTGATAAACAAAATAGCTTTGATATAATAAGTTATCTGAATCATTCGAGTGACACGATTGGTCTAGTCTACTAAATATAAGTCTTGAGTTAATTAAGTTAATTTGTGAAAACGTTTTCTGACGAGAAATCTTTTTTATAAGTTAAAGTTCCATCTTCGAGGTCTTATTCATTACCACTACTTATAAAATATTTTTAACTATCCGAGTAGTCATCTTTATTATCACTGGTAAAACAAAAGTTATTTTCAAAATTGTAAAGTCTATTTTCTTTATGATTATTCAAATACTACTCAAATCCCTGTGGACGACCTGGTCTTACCTAAAATAAATTATACTACATACATGGGTTATACTTTTACCCGTGTGTTTCCCTATAATAAAATTTGTATTTTTAGTCATTATAAATTTAAAGCTTTTGAAACACATTAGAGATACAAACCATTCTTTGGGTATACACCCGTACTTACCAATCACTACACTGTACACGATAGGGTACACTGCTCTTTAGTGCGTAGGAATAGTCAAGGTAGTTAGGGTTATGTAAATGTAAAACCTGACGTAGTTTCTTTTAAAGGAAAACACGCATCAAGTTTTTGGCACCACTGCCGGGGAACGGTTTTTGTAGTTTTTGATTGTTTGATTGAAATATGTGTTTGTGTGTTTGTGAGTGCTTGACCTTCTGATAAGGCCTTGATTATACATGTTTTTTGCGGCGTTATTTGTATGTATTTTATCATTTCTCGTGAACTTTTGTTACTTAAAAGCATGAAATATGTGTAGGTTCACTTGAAGACATCTCAAGCTCAAAAAGACTAAAGACACAAGTATTTTACACCTTACGGAAGAATAAAATAATTTTAAGTCCAAAAATCAAGCAAAGTACACCGCACTTTACCCAAGTATGTCGCACTTCAGGCTGAGTAAATGACGGACAGTTTATACCCTAAGTACGATGCACTTTTACATCATGTGCACCGCACTTCATCTCAGCATTAAAAGTTCTACGCATTAAAGAAGCAAGTACGCCGCACTTCTCAAGGAAGTGTGCCATACTTTTACCCTCGCCCAGCCTATAAATTGAGAGGAATTTCACACAATTCAACACATACTTCCAATACAAACATCTCTCCCTCAATCTTCATCAATCCTTGAAGTTTAGCCCAAAATTCCAGCGAAGAACGAGGAATATTATTTAGTTAAATAAGGTTTCTTTACGAATTCGTTCTTGTAAAAGTGGTATTCAATCCATTTCTCAATCCGAATTTCGTATGTTTCTTTTTTCTTTATTAAACTCTGTTATCATGAACACCATGGCCATCAGAGGCTCAACCTCTTATGACTACTCGGTGATGTTAACATAATAATTAAGCATTTGATGTCATTTCGATCTTATCAATCTTAAGCTTGTTTTACAATCCTATCATATCTAATCTTGTTAAACTTGTTCATCAACTTTGATTATATACGTATAATGGTATAGGTCGAAAGACCCGTTGTGCACTATATGATTTTAAAGATTTTTTTATGATCTTTATCATTCGAGCAAAAAAATTCACTTAGGTTATTTGATAAACAAAATAGATTTGATATAATAGTAACTTGATTGTTCGAGTGACATATTCGATTAATTTAAACCAAGATAAGTCTTAAGTTGAAACCAGTTAATTTGTGAAAACACTTTCTGATGAGAAATCCTTTTTATAAGTTAAAGTCCTAAAGTCGAAGATCGAGATTACTACCTGTTAGAAACACGAAAAGTATCGGTCACTTCCAATAATAGTTAGTCAAAGCCCGTAGTTAGAAAATGTAATGTTTAGTAAACTAAGTGGGCCAAAAGGCCCATGAAAATCCCATAAGCAATCCATGGCCGGCCACTAGGTGGTATAAATACCCTCTCCATGCCTTGGAGAGGGTGTTGGTTGGTTGGTTGTATTTTTCACACACTTAATGCATTTCTTTTCCTTTACTTTCTCTCACTATAAATACTTCCTTCCTTCCACTTTCTCTCTCTAGTTCTTATATAGATCAAAGATTACTTAGTTTCTTCAATTGGTATCAAGAGCTATGGAGTGATTTGCTTAGGTTTTTGTGTTTTTGTTTGGTTCGTTTCCTTTCTTAAACCGTACGTCCTTTTCTTATTTTTCTTTTGTTTTCAAAGCTTCTTTGTACACTAAAAGGTCATTTACCTAGGTAAATTTGATCTAGTATCTTTGGATATAGGTGTATTTGCTTTGGATCAAAGAAAAACTCATTTTGGTCACACTTTTAGTTTTCGAAAACCTTATAAAGTACAAATCTTGGTTTTGAAATTTTTAGCTTAAAAACCATAAAGTTTGCATTTTAAAGGTACCTATAGGTTTAGTAATACTAGTTGTACAAGAAAATTTAGGAAAAATGATCAAAAAGGTGTCTTTTTTGTTTTAAAGATTTTGAGTTTCGTACTAGTTATACCCGAATTGGCAGTTTTAGTTGTAACCGAATTGGCAGTTTTAGTTGTAATCGAATTGGCAGTTTTAGGTGTAACCGAATTGGCAGTTGATCAAAAGATTGATGCTAACCCTTTTTAAATATATATAAATATAATACTTATAATAAGGATAGTCAAAAACCTCAATTGTAGTAAACCGGGAGTATGATTCCCGGGTCGTTATCCCCAACGAGGAATGCAATTGAAAGTCGAGAGTCGTTTTGATAATCGATGCTTGAATGAAACAAGATTATGATTGGTTTTCTAAAACTACGGGAAAATTAAGGCAATTTAAACTAAAAATAATTAAGGCATACAAATTTAAACTAAAAAGGTTAAACGGGGATCCTAAAAACGCGACTAAAAACTAACTAAGGCTAATCTTAACCCTAAAAATGCAAATTTGGTTTCTAAACCTTTAAAATGACAAAAGAAAATTTTATAAAAAATATTTTATTTTTTTTGACTTTTTAATAATTTTTTATGAATTAAAACCTATTTAATCTATTTAAAATCCTAGAAAATGACAAATTAATTCCTAAAAATTCCAAAAAATAATTTTCTACTTTAGAAAAGTCTAAAATGTGATAAAAACTCAGAAAAATATTTTTCACTACTTTTTATAATTAAAAACTATTTCCTAAAACTAATTTAAAAAGCAAAAAATGAAATTTAAAATCTAAAAATGATGAAAAAGATTTTAAACTTTGTAAACCTAAAACTATTTATTCTAAATCTAAAAACTATTTGTTTGTATTTTTCTGAATTAATTTATTATTTTTAAATGATTTTCTAAAATTTTAAACTTCAAAAAATAAAGAAAAATAACAAATAAAGGAGGAAAAATCTAAAAAATTGCAGAAAAGTCCTAAAAGTTGTAAAGATCCTAGGAAAAATAAGTTGGTTAAGCCAGCTTATCAAATAAGCTCTAAAAAGCTCAAAACAAGCTACGAAGAGCTTATATGAAAAAGGGCTCAAAAATGTATAAATATATAGAATATGCAAAGACTAACGGAAAAGACCCAATGGCGCTAGTGGTAGTGTGTGTGTTGTGTAAAAACGTTTGGTGAGTAGGGTAGAGGTCCCGGGTTCGAGCCTTGCTCACCTAGGACTTCCCCTAATCCCAAACGTTTTTGTTTTTCATTTTTTTTACAACTTTTTAGAGGACTTAAAAATAAGCAACTTTAACAAAACCACTTTTTTTATAAGCCAAAAATAAGCACAAAATAAGCTAAAAAGGTGACAGATTAAGCTTAACTATACTAAGACTAAAATGGCTAACTGTTTGACTATTTAAGCACTAAATAAGCAAATGAAAACTCAAAATAAGCTAAGACAGGAACTTAACTACCCCTAATAAGCATATTTGAACAAAAATAAGCTAGAAAGACAGAATGATCAAAAAGCTATAAAACTTAAGAATTTTAAGCTAAAATGCAAATAAGCTTAAATAATCTCAAAACTGAAGGAATTAAGCTAAAATGACTTAAACTAACCTAATAAGCTATACTAAATCTAAATTAAGCAAATGCAATAAGCAAATAAGCCTAAATAAGCAAAAGAGCTTTTTGGCCAAAACTGATAAGCAAACAGCCAAAGGGGACCTTTTTAGCTTAAAAATAAGCTAACAAATAGAACCTTATGAACTTATAACCCACAAACAGATTAAGATTTGACCTCAAATAACAAGAATCAACAATCAAAAAGCATTTTGAAATTCACAATAAATCATAGAAAGCAAATGAAAAAACTTTTTCTTCTTTTTTCAACACTTAGCAAAAATTTACAAATTTTGGCAAAACACAAAACTAACAATGCAGGCCTATTTGTCTTTGTTTCTAACCTGTTTTAAGTCTTGCACAAACTCAAAAACATAACAAAATCACAAGATGCAAAGATATAATAAAATAAGCAAATACAATAAGATATGTTATGACAGATTCACACAACAACTTATATAAGTTAAGAATTTGAAATTTAACACCTAAAAGCTTCTAACAAATGGATTTTATGATGAATCTAAGTTAAACTAAAGTGACCCAAAAAACATAACTCATTTTGACCCATTTTTACCCATTTTTACCTTCAAAAACAGTTAAACCAAACACCCCTTTAAACACTTAAAATGCCTTTTCTAACTTGAAAACTTAATTTTTTTATGAACAAACCCTTAAGACCAGATATTAAATAAGCTATACTAACAATATTAAGCAAATTTAAACAACTAATAAGCACTCAGATAAGCTAAAACAGATTATGCAACTAAATAAGCTATTTAAGACAGTTTTTTTAGTAAACTTGCACAAATAACTTTTAAACTACAAACTAAGCAAGATAAACACTAAACATCATAAGCAAACATAAATAAGCAAAGATAAGCAAGCAGTAAGCACAAATAAGCAGTTGAATAGTAAATAAGCTAAAAATGGAAAAATGAAAACTTACAAATTAAGAATAGAATTTAAGAAAACTTAAAACAATATGATTTGAAACTAAAAAGCAGGTATACATAAGCTTCTCAATATAAACATATCGAGCATAAATAAGCAGCATAAGCAAGAGATAAACACAATAAGCAGTTTAATAGTTAAAGAGCTAAAATTTGAAATTAGGCCTTTGCTTAAACAGGGCAAACAATGCTCAAAAGAGCTTATCTACAAGCTCTAGCTTATCAAAAATAAGCTAGTGACAGCAATAAGCCCTTCCCTTTTTGGCTTATCTTCCATTTGAGTGATTTTTGGTAAAATAAGCTTAAACCTTACAAACTATGAAAGAGTTTTGTAAGACTTAAGTAAACAGCTTAAGAATGTTATAAAAATAGCTTTTGTGAGCTTATAAAATAGTTTTAAATCATCAAACACTTTAACTTAAAAACGGGATAAAACATAAAAACTTCAAACTTTCATTAAACTTCAAATCAGTACAAGGCTTTTAAGAAAACAATACAATAAGCTAAAAAGACTTAAATTATAAGCTGAAAATTAAACTAGGTAAAAAAACTAAGTAAAAACTAACTCCCCCAAAGGCTTACAAATGAGCCTATTTATACTAAACAAAAGAAGATTCTAGGACTTGTGCTTTCTTTGTGAGAGCTCCTGCGGGTGTGTTTGTTGTGTTAGAGTCTTCAAAGAGCAATCTTGGCCATTGAAATTGAGTAGTCCCCAAGTCTTATGATCTTAGCCATTGATCTCTTGTCTTGTTCCTTGGACGAATAGGGGGTTAGGGGATTGCCAAAGTGGCAATTGGTGGGATAAGGTGTGGGGTGTGTAGATAAAGTGGAGAAGAAAGGGGAATAGTGTTGGAGTATATTGGCGGGTAGTGAGGACAGGACACACTCAGTGTGTGTGGGAGATAAACAGTGTTCGCGCTATTTTTAAAAGTTTGGGAAATGGTAAAGTTTGGTCCCTGAGGGTGTTATATGTTATTGCAGTCATAGTCCTTGAGTGGTGCCACATTGGCCCTTGAGGTTTTATAAAGGTTTGCACCGTTAGTCCTTAAAGGACTAACTGTGTAAGGTTTAAAAAGGGGGTTGTGGTTAACGGGAGTTATAAGGGGGTTGGTTTGGGCTCATTGTTGGGCCGGTATGTATAAAAGGAAAAGACTTGGGCTTTTTGGTTTTATAAGGATTTTATATAAGTGGGCTGACCCGGGCCCACTAAGTGGGTACGGGTAGGCCCACTTTTGACAATTTAGGTTTTCGGGTTTGGTTTTTGATGCTTTTTTCCAATGCCACTTCCCGGGGTTGACTTTGACTTTGACTTTTTTGTTGACTTTGACTTTGTCTTTTTGACTTCTCACGGTCTTTCCGTTCTCGTGCTCGGTTTTGTCATTTTGGCTTCGATTTTGTCCTTTTCTTGGATATCCGTTACCTGCACAATACAAATGCAAAACATACAAATACAATGTATTTTTGGTACGTTTTTGGTCATTTAAGTCTGTTTTTAGTGGTCAAAGGTATGTGTAATTAAACACATACCAGCAGTTTCTTCAGTATCCGAATTCGCAGTGTCTCAGTAGTAATCAAATTCGTAGTTTTTAGTGAAAACTGAATTAGCAGTTTTCTGTGTCAATCGAATTGGCAACTTCGCTTTGTTAACCGAATTCGCAACTTTTCTTTGAGAACCGAATTGGCAATTTTCCTGAAGCAACCAAATTCGCAGATCTTCAGTAGCAACCGAATTCGCAACTTTCCTTTGAGAATCGAATTGGCAATTTTCCTAAAGCAACCGAATTCGCAGATTTTCAGTAGCAACCGAATTCGCAAGTTTCCTTTGTTAACCGAATTTGCAACTTCCATTTGGTCATTGAATTCGCAACTAAAAGTTTTAAAACTCAAATTACTTATACAAGACTATATGGTTTATTTCTGTGACATGTAAAATCTCGTGAAACATTCACTTGTTTTCTCGATTTTGTCAAGAATTGTAAAATCCCGTGTAATTTTAAGACTTAAAACACACAAAAGTCAACACCTTAAAACACAATTAATTTATATCATCGCTCGATCCAACAGTAATCTTTTATCATACTAATTTATCAATGGTGACTCTTGCTGACAAAGCAATTCTTTCAGGTGCTGACAATCGTCCACCTATGTTGGAAAAAGATATGTACGATTCTTGGAAAAACATAATGGAGCTATACATGATGAATAGACAACATGGACGAATGATTCTTGAATCTGTTGAAAACGATCCACTCTTCTGGCCTACGATTGAGGAGAATGGAGTGACTAGACCAAAGAAATATTTTGAATTGTCTGCTACGGAAGCAATTCAAGCTGATTGTGATGTCAAAGCAACAAATATCATTCTCCAAGGATTACCACCCGAGGTCTATGCACTTGTTAGCAATCATCGAATCGCCAAGGAACTTTGAGAAAGAATTCAACTTCTCATGCAAGGAACTTCATTGACGAAACAGGAAAGAGAGTATAAGCTTTATGATGAATTCGATAAGTTTGCTTATAAGAAGGGGGAAACACTACGTGATTTCTACTTGAGATTTTCACTGCTACTCAATGACATGAACATATACAATGTGAAACTGGAACAATTTTAAGTGAACACCAAGTTTTTGAATACTCTTCCTCCTTAATGGAGTAAATTTGTGACATATGTCAAACTAGTGC
>BQNB010145214.1:0-16748 GCA_026074375.1 Tanacetum coccineum
ATATTTAGTGGTTATCTTTAAAACTTAGAGCTTAATTCAGTTTTTGTATGTTCTAAAATCCGTTTTTAAAATCTAAAGGTGTGTTTGGGATAAGACCAAAATGGGTCAAAACGGGAGTGGTATGGGTTGGTGTCATTTGGTTAACTTTAGCTTAAGTTATTAAGCTTGTTTGAGTCTGTTCTCAAAAGTTTTTAAGTCCAAAAGTTGTTTTTCAAAGTTTTTTAAATTTTTCTTTAAGACTGTGTTTTAAAAAAAAAAGATACAATGGCTTATTTGGATAAGCCATTGTAAACCTGAGTTTTAGTCTCATTAGGTGTCAATTGTGTGTGCAAGAACCAAGTAGTCAAAGCCTTAGGAATCTTTGTGTCTTGCTTAAGACTGTCAACACATTTTTCAAGTTTTTCAAAAGCCAAAATCACTTATTTCTTTTTGAAAAGACCAACAGCTTTAAATTGGTTTTAGAAGCTTAAAATTTGAGCATAAGCTCACTTTAAGCTATGCTCAATCTGTTTTAAGCTAGTTTTTCATTTTGAGCTTATTTTTAGCTGTCAATATAAGCCCCCTTGTTTTTAGATTGTTTGCCCTGGTGCTAGACACCCAACTTTAAGCCACTTGTTCTAGCTTATTAGGGGGCCTCAGCCCTAGCTTTTGGCTTTTCTAAGAAGCCAATAAGCTCTTTTATAAGCCCTTCTAATTGTGGACCTTAAGAAGCCCTTTTTGTTGCTTATTTTTAAGCCAAAATTGTGTCCCTAGGCTTAAAATTTACTCTAGCAGTACTAACTCTTAAGTTAGTACTGCTGAGGGTTTAAGCCAACTTTTGGCTTATTGGGCTTATTCCATTTGCTTATTTGTGCTCCTAGTAGTTCATTAGGATGGTGTGATAAGTTGGTTTGTTCATTTTCTTACTGTCTTTGCTTATTTAGTGTTAACAGCCAAAGAGAAAATACTACATTTGCTTTTAAGCTTGTTTAAGCTTTCTGTCTAGTTTAGTTCTTTTTAGCTTATTTAATTGCTAGCTTTAGGTTCATACGTGCTTATTTAGGTTAGGATAGAAATCTTTTTCAGCTGATTTGATCAAGTGTTAGCTTTTTAGTCCAAAAAAGCCAAAAAGATAAAGCCATTTTTAGCCTTAAGCTAACTTTAAGCTACTGTCTGTTTTAAAAAGCTCTTTTTCAGCTTATTTATAAGCTTTCTCAAAAAGTTCTAGTTATGAAAAATGTTAAGCTCAAGGAGCTTAACAAGTTTGCTTAAAAAGTTTTCATAAAAAAAAGAGAGGAGATAAGGGGTGACCCGGGTGAGCAAGACTCGAACCCGGGCCTCTACCCTCAATACACCTCTCTTTTATAACAAGTGTTACCGCTGCGCCCTTGGGACTTCTACGTTAGAGTCCCAAGTGGCTTTGTATTTAACCCTTTTTGGCCCCTTTTATGCCATAAGCTGTTTCAGCTTATTCTCGGCTTATTTATAAGCCGAGTTTGGGTTTCTTATTTTTCGTAGGATAGTTGTAGTGTAAAGTATTTTAGGTAATTTTTTCAGAATTTTTAAAAATAGTTTAGTATTTTTTATAATTTAATTTCGTTATAAGTTTTAAAAATTCATAAAAAATATAAAAATTATCAAAAAAATATTTTTCTTTTTTAGAAAATTTTCTTTAGTCATATATTTCGTAGGAAAAATATAAAAACTTTCGTAGGGTTAATTTTTCAATCTTTTGATTTTTAAAGAACGGGGCTCGGGTACGGTTTTTGTCTTGACTCGTTTTTGGGTCAAACGACCTCCGTTTTCAGTCTAGTCTTTTTCATTCTTCATTATTTGTCCCCTAGAGTAGTTTAGAAGTAAAAAAAATTTTGTAGGATTAATTTTGAAGATTTTAGGTTTTTGACCCTTTGTTCGAGATTCGTGCTCTCGTTTTTCAGCTTAATTTCATAATTTTTAGGTTTTACTCAATCATTTTTGTTTGTTATTGTTTAACTTAGCTTTCCACACTCTCAAATCATTTCTCTCATTCAAACTCCAATCTTCCGACTGTATCGATTCTCCAGTCCAGCCTCGTTGGGGATAAACGACCCGGGAACATTCTATACTACTTCCCGGTTTTATTGATTTGTGTTTTTAGACTATTCTTACTATATATATTTTATATTTTATTATATAATATATATTAAAAAGGTGTGGTTTAAAAATTACTAATCAGAGTCCAAAGGTCACAACTTCACATGAAGGCAATACTCCATAACAAGGATGATTAAGAGATTTACCATAGATGATGATCTCACAGAAAGCTCAAAGATCACACAAGTATAAGGAACAACGCTCAAAGATCACTACTTGCAGTACAAAGACTAATCTTGAAGAATCAAGAGACTACGAGCCAGAGTCAAAAATCAATTCAAAGATAGCTAGGATTTAATTTGTATTTTCTGGGGTGACCTCCCTTAGAGGGAGATTGTTAGGATTATGAAAATCCATGTAAAAGACTCGGTCACCCCATGTAATGTCTAGCATAGGTTAGCTTGTAGCCTTAATATTAATCGTATGACTTATGGTGTTGGGTCGGGTCTTTACCCACATGTTAGCCCACTTAGGGGCACAAAACTCATGTATATATACCCCTTTCCAGCCATGGGAAGGGGTTGGATGTTCATTTTATCATATACACACACTAAGTGATTTTCTCTCTTTAGAACTTCCCACTTTCTCTCTCTAGAATCGGCCAACCATCATTCCTAAGCTTGTATTGTGATATCCAATATACTACAATAACCACATAAAATAGATATAAAAACAACCTGAGCAAAAGAGGCACAAACACTCATTTATGAAATTTCCAGCCTCTTTTTTGCTTGAGCCTCATTCGTTTGGCTAAATGATGTTTTATACAGAAGTAATAAGACACACACTCAAAAATCGAAAATCCTTAATAAGTAATGAATTGATAAAGTTAAATTAAAGCAAAGGTGATTAAGCTTTATAAAACACATACCATAACCATAGTGAAATCTTGAGATCAAAACAACAACTCCTGAGATCGAATCAATAGCAGCAAAACCCAAAACCGATTTGTAATCTAATATTTTGAGTTGTGGTGGTGCGGTGATTTGTGAATAGGAGGATCTCATTCTATAGGTGAAGAAAAATGATGATTAATGATACGACCTGTGATTTGGGTGTGACAAAATTATCACATAATGACCATTAAAAAATTAGAGCTCTAATCACCCAAATCTTCTTCATTCAAAATATTTGATTGATAGTTTCAATATAATCCAGTAACATATTAAAAATCAGACCTTGCATTCCATAAATAAGTAAAACATATTAAGTTAAAACATATTCCATTCCAGGCTTTGTCAAACGCGTTTTGGAGTATAGAGGAAGAAGATACCATAATTAGAATTCAGTTTTTTCACCTTTTCACTTTCAAGGTTTAAGGTTTCACAATTTCATTTAATTTTTAAGACATTCCATAAATGAGTCATTTTTCACTTTTCACATTTCACTTTTCTCAAATTTTCTTTATAGGGTAGTACAGATACTATTAAAAGAGGGTTTTTGCTTATGTTATCTTTGATTAGGTGGAACTCTTTTATTGGTCAGTGGAATTAAAAATTATTAATGATGATGTCATTAACATAAAAAGATTTGTTTAAGTTTAAATGCATTTTTATCCCATAAAAAAAATTCAGGCCCAAACTATTTTGAACTAAAAGCTTCTTTGAAAAGCCTGTATATCTAAAATATTTATATTGGTCTCTCTTTGAGAGTTCCAATGTACCAGTGACACACCTGGTTATTTTCACCAATACACATTTAAAATTCAAATGTTCTTAAGATATTCTTCTCCCCTTTCACAACCTCCTTTAATGTTGTCGATTGGTTTTTTCTATTTTTGGCACCAGGTAACTCTTTCAATTTTGAGTTTTTAGGTTTTTTATTTTCTAATAATTCCACTACAGTATTTCTTAAATGTCATTAAAATTTTGATCATTGATACAGTCTCTTTTTGACAAACAAGGACGAAAAGCTTCTTTTATGGTTTGTTGATTTGGATTTTGTTCATTTTTTATTCTTCCTTAGTTTGTTAATTGTGGTTTTGTTAATATGATTATTCATCTAGGTAATGCTTAATTTTAGTTAACATGTCTTATAACGAGGTATTTGATAAAATGGTCCACAAGTGTTTGATGAGATGTGTAACACCACCAATTTGGGTGCTAGCTGGAATAGTGAGTCCGTGAGGTTACTTCATAGATCAATAGAAAAGTTTTGAGAATCGACCTCTAATGAGTCGTGTTAAATAATATCGATACATTGGTTTTATTGAAATTGTTTAATTCATAGAGCAAACGCGTAATTGTTTAAATTTGATAACAAAGTTTTTAGATCTTTATACATAAAAATCCCAGTTATATTGAACTCCCTATTTCTTTTTATGAGGTCCTCCCCAATATGAGTATCCCAATGTATCATTAGCACCTCGTGCATATTGACCTGAGAATTCATGCTTTTTTAAGTCAACATAAAGTGGGGGGAATTAATAGTTCTATATAAAGATTATGGGGACAATATTAGATTTTCAAGTGTATGATAGATGCACAGATAGCAAACATCACAAAGTGTAATTACGTTTTCCCTAAGCTCATGACACTGAAGCTCGACATGAATGAATTGCAATATAAATTTCCAACATTGCCCTTGATGATGTTCTAACCCGCAACATCCCAAATTCGACATGGTATGCATTGTTGGTTAATTCCGTGACACCCCACCAGTGAGAGTACTCACTAGGCTGGGGATGTCAATCCTAAATAGATTTTTTATAACATTGCGCTCACACACAAAGTAATGACAGTTCATGTTAGTGGGCACAGTTGTTATCGTTAACTTAGACCAAGCACTTGTTATTCTTTGATAAAATGTACACTTGCGTCATTTTGTAAAACGATGCATGTTTCTCACCCCAAAAGTTGTAAAATCATTGATATAATTGTGAAGAACCCAATATATCATTCTAAGACAAAGCACATCGAGATTCGTCACCACTTCATAAGAGATTGTTATGAGAAGAAGCACATAAGTGTGGAGAAAATTCACACAGACTTAAATGTAGCTGACTTGTTGACCAAACTATTTGATGGACCACGATTTAATTACTTGGTGGTTAGCATTGGTATGATTAACAAATAGCTATTTTTAAGGGGAGAATTAGTTGTACAGTTTTGTTTAATTCTAGTAGCTAATAAGTCTTAATTCTGTTAGTTAAGTTTATTTTAATTCTGGTAGATAAGTAGTTTTAATACTCGTAGTTATGTCATTTTAATACTGGTGGTTAAGTAGAGTTAATCCTGGTAGTTAATCCTGGTAGTTAATCCTGGTAGTTAATCCTGGTAGTTAATTCTGGTAGTTAATACTGGTAGTTAAGTAGAGCTAATTCGAGTAGTTAGTTTTTATTAATTCTGTCTATACATTTTCTTGCAGTGTATTTTTCTTTGTTTTAGTCTAATATAGCATGGATGCAAGGGAGGAGTGCAAAAGTTTTTAACTGTTATACATTTTTCATACATACTTAATTCTGGTTGACAAAAAGTTAATTCAGGTTGACCCTTAATTAATTCTGTTTGACCAAAATTAAGTCTGGTAGTGTAAATGTTAATACTGGTAGTGAAATTGTTAATGCTGGTTGCGGGAAATTTGACTTTTTCTGACTTATCACTGTTTAAAAGTTACCGTTAGAGATTTTTACGGCGCAATAGTCGTACAACAGAGAAGCTATATATAGATAAAGTTTGATTTCTCTTTCATACTTTTCTTTTTATTGCTATCTCATCTTTTTGCAAAGTAAAAATTTCCTTTCTCACGAAAATAGTCAAGAGTTCTGTTACCAGCATCTACAATTTCAATCGCATTAAAACCCAAGTTTATTCCTACGATTGTCCAATGGCTCAATTAAAGTATTGCGACAAACACAATCAAGTGGGGTTTTTGCGCAAGCCTGACGAGAGTGCTGGCTTTGCTGAGATAGTGGATTTTCTTCGAGGTTCCAACCTCAGGTATGCTTTAACTACAAATCCAACTACTCTTGTAAACCGTTTTGGCGACTGCTACTACCAATATCACACAAATGGGACTCTAGAAATAAAGGCAACCATTGATACCATAAGGTACACAATCTCTAAGGCGTCAATTAGGGAATCACTTCAATTAGATGACGCCACAGAGATTACTATGTTGCCAAATGATGAACTTTTTGAGGGAATGGGGCAAATGGGGTATCCGACTGATGGACCTTTCACTTTTTGGAAAAGTTTTTTCACACCCATCTGGAGATTTGCACTGTATAAGTCCTAAAGGGTGGTTTGGGATCAATGTCGGTAGCAATATGCTAACTGCTTTGATTTGGTCTATCCACTGTGAGTTTATAATTTTTCAAAGCTTATTTTTGATGGTATGGTGGCAATTTGAAAAGCAAGACAAAGTTTTTGATGTATCCTCGATTTTCTGCAAATGATCTTAAATATTTAAACGGAAGACAAACACCTTTATCTAGCTGTGAGCCTGACCAAAAAGATCTTTGGAAATATGAAAAGGGGTTTGAGGGGACCAGATCTTTATATTACCTTCTATGTTGCTGTTGCTACTAACCCAATGCAGGACAGAAACATGCTGCTGTGGCTCAAATCCCAACCGCTCCGCCTATACCTCATGTACCATCACAACCACCTATCCTACACCATCACACACTATCCAACACCTAAACACCACTATCCTCTACACTACACCACACCTCATCCATACACCTTACACACCACCTATCCTACACCATACGCCACCACTTATCATACACTTACACAACCACCTATCCTACACCTACACACCACCATGTATACCTACACCACCACTATCTCTACACCACACCACCACCTATCCCTACAACCTACACTACCACCAACTACCTGTACTGACCTCCCACCATTGAGCACATCTATGAGGAGCAATCTCCTGTCCACCATCACTTCTCACCCCCCACAAGACAGGCTCCTAAGTCAAATGCCTATGGATGATTTACTTCATGAAGTTCCTAAGTTGATATCACGAAATTGACAGTGGAAACAGAATCTTCAAACAAACCAAGCAGACCATGGGGCATTGCCATAGTGAAGTTAGTCACAAAGGTGAAGAAGTTTGGCAAGGGTTTTGAAAAGGAGGAAATTGGTTTTGTCAGACCTGTAAGGGAAGGAACCTGCGGTTCAGGGGAGGAAAAAGTAAGATGATCCTTTGATTCTTCGTACAAGGATTGGTACACCTTCTTACAACAAAAGTAATGCTTTCAGGGGCGGAACCAGTGGAAGACATAAGTCAAAATACTCTTGAAGCAGCAAAACTTCTCTCAGGTAGCCTCTTTTAAAACCAAGGTCTATGAAAAGGGAGGGAGATACAAGAGACGAAAAAGAGGCTAAGGAAAGGAATGGTAGTCTCACGCTTGGGATTCTCAAGAAGATGTTGATCCTGGTGCTGAACAAGTTAATTACTACTGAAAGGAGTTAATACTGGCGTATTAAACTTAGTATGTTAGTGAACAACTCGTTATGGCAAATGAACAAGTTAGTACCTGTTGGTATTAGGAGTTCTACTTTCTCAGATAACGGACAAAGAAGGGAAAGCATCCTGTATGTCAGTGAAAGCATCCTAAGAAGTCACAAGAAACAAATTCTACAAGAGGAATGCTAGCCTTGCTGAAGCACTCAGATTGGATTCCTTCAAAAGAAGCGGAGGCTCTAAAACAAATACACTTGGATTCACTCTTAGCTCAAAGAATTGCAGAAGAAGAAGAGTTTAAATGAGCAACAGAAGAAAAGAAAAGCTCAGGTTCAGTTTGAAGCTCAGCATTACACAAATGAAGATTGGGATTTGATTAGAGCAAAGATTGAAGCTAATGCAGAGTTGTCAAAAAAGCATGCTAGGAAGTGAATTGCAAGGAGAAGATTTTGCAAAGAAAATGGTTGATCTTGTCAATCAAAGGAAGAAATATTTTGCAGAAGAAAGAGCTAGAGCTAAAAGAAACAAGCCCATGACCACTCACAGTTGAAGATTATTTGATGATTACATGACGAATAAGGGGACATGGAAGTTATTCAGCTGAGAAATTGAAGTTTTGAAAAGTAAGGAAGTATTTGATAAGCTGTGAAACAGGTTGAAGTCTTTGCCCCAATAATTTTGAAGCACTAAAGAGGATGTGAACGATTTGGTGAGAGTTCAAGACCAAAAGTCAAAAACGAATGAAAGATGAGAGCAAGGATGATGGAGCCAACAAGAAGTCTGGAAAAAGAAGAAAACAGATGGCAAGGAAAGGATTGCATACAAGTGTTGATAAGAATGACTCTGAAGATTCAGATGAAGTTGGTGAGCAAGAAGAGTCTGTCACAGGTACTAAAAACTCCCAGTCTCTGTTCTGTAGCTATAAAAACACTAGTATAGCTACCTATAAGATCATTAAGCCAAGGAGAAAAAGGAGGTGTACCAAATAGTTAGGGAAGATGGAACTGATATAGTCTACATTAATTTTGGTGCTATGTTGAAGTCTATATCTAGAGATGATCTTACTGAGTTATATAGGATTGTAATGAATAGATATGGGATGGATGGACTAGAGGATGGAGTTTGAGGAGGTTATTTGGAAATGTTGAGACTCTGTTTGAAGAACCTCACGTACCGATCCTTATGGAAGTGAATTAGGAAACAAACGATCTACTAGTGGAGCTATTATGATACTGTAGAGTTTGCTAGCCTGAAACTTAGAGTTAATGGATGTATAAATGTTGTTGAAGAAAGTACCTTTATTTGCTCGAGTATGTCAACTATGCTGAAAATGAAGCTCTGGATGGCAAGAATGAGTGAGATTGTAAAGATTGTTGAAAATGATGGAAAAGCAAGCTGTGCCTTAGGAAGGAGTTGGTAGTTGGGGAGGTGAAAGTCTAGGATAGAATAGATGAGAGGATAACACTTGGTGGAGGTGCTCTGCTCACTAACACAACAAGAGGTTATCGTTCACATGTCTAATTTCAAATAAGAAAGGCTATAGTCAAGAGCAAATGGCTCTTGGTAAAGACTTCTCAAATCCGTTCTATGGTTGAACAACTTGCAATAAGTTGTATGGTTTTCACTCACCATATCGGTCTAGTGGAGAGTTGGTAGCCCATAAGTTTCTGGTTGTGGTAAAGGCTGTGGATAAAACCATAACTAGTCCATAAGTTTATGGCTTCATGGTAAAGAAAAAATGCAAATCCATATTCGATGGTTGACCTTTACCCAAAAAAGTGGATGTATATCCAACTCACAAGTTTTCATGTACAAAGAGTTGACTGGTTAACAATCACATGGAACTTACCTTTTCTAGGTGGCCAAAGGAATGGACTAGCCCTAAGCAAACGGCTCACAGGTAAAGCATATCAAAAATCGTTTATGGCTGTAATGGTTTGCCAAAACCTATATGGTATTCAAATCACAATGTTTCAGTATGAGAGTTGAAATGGTTTTCAGTTACACCATGGACATAACCGTTTCTGGTGGAACCAAAGACTGACTTAATCCAGAGTGGAAATAGGCTAACTGGTAAAGCGAATCAAATCCATTTAAAAATTTTCAATGATTCACCTCTCACAGCGAGTCTTTAACACACCTGGAAGTGATGAGAATAGTTGAAAACTTATGATTTGATGTACAAAACTTGTTACTGGTTTGATATGATGCATCGAGAAAGAGCTGAAGAAGGAATAGTTTGCAGCAAATTAAAGGGAAAGACTTGCAGCTGTTGCTGATCAAGAACCACTTGAAGGCTTATTTTACAACTCTCAGAAGCTTAAAGTGTTTGAAGTAAAGATCAATAATGTTTTTGAAGGAACTTGAAGTTCATAAGTGAAGATCAAGTTAGGGGAGGATTGTTGGGAAAATAGATTGTAACGAGTTTAATACTGGTAGTATAACAGTTAAAATCTGTTAGTGATGTTGTTCTGTTAGTATTAGTTAATTACTGGAGTACTAAGTTAAGTTCTCGGGCCTCGTATAAAGTTAGTACTGGTAGAGTAGCAGTACTAGAGTTAGTACTGGTCATAGTTAATTCTGTTCATAGTTAAGTCTGTTTATGAAACAGAATAGTAATAGTTATCTTAGAGATATCTTAGGAAAGGATATGTATTATCCTTTGACACGTTTGTAAAGCCCACATAGGTTTCATTGTGTCTAAGAGGAACCCTAAGCCACAATGTTATTTGTAGTTTTAGAGAAATATCAATAGAGCATGCGCTTATAGCAAATGTATTATCGTTTTCTTTTTACTCTTTGTGTTAAGATTCCGCATTAAACACTTGATTTTCATAGTCAGTGTCTCTCATATAGTTGATTTGGATTTATCCAAGTTATCTATCGTCTTACAAAGGCTAGTCAGATCCTAAACCTAGGACCTACAAAACTTATCTAAGTATGGTTTGCACACTCGGTTCATGAGGTCGATGAATACTGTAGGTGCATTTGTCAAACCAAATGGCATCACTTGGAACTGTAATGACTATACGAGTCTAAATGCCGTCTTTGGAATATCTTTTCGTACTCTAAGCTTGGTGATAACCGGACTACAAGTTCTATCTTTGAATAAACATGCGATCTTTCTATAGTAGATCAAACAAATCATCAATCCTTTGGAGGGATACTGATTCTTCCCATCAGATATTTAATTCCTGGTAGTCAATGCACATCCGGAATGATCTGTCTATATTTTTGACAAACAAGACCGGAGCTCCCCAAGGCGAGGAACTGGGTCTTATAAAGCCCTTGTCGAATAGTTCTTGCAGTTGTTCCGACAACTCTTTCATTTCAGAAGGAGCTAATCGATAAGGTGCTCGTGCTACAGGTGCAGCACCGGGCATCAAATCGATTTGGAATTCCACTTGTCGAGTCGGTGGAAGACCCGACAATTTTTCAGGAAATACTTCAGGAAAATCTTGAACGATTGGTACGTCTGCAAGTCGCTTCTCCCCCGACTTGTCTTTAGTCTCCTTCGTAGTAACATGTGCTAAAAAGACATGATGTCCTTTTAACAAATATTTATGAGTTTTGGTGTATGAAATGATGTTCTAACAAGTCTCGTTTCCCTGATTACTTCTGTCACCATGAACAATTAAGGTTTCATTTCCCTAGGGAATACGAACGATCTTCTCGGCACAATCAATGACAGCGTGGTACTTTGATAACCAATCCATACCGATTATGACGTCGAAGCTACCAAGTTCTACGGGCATTAAGTTGATGTTGAATGGATGGTTTAAGAAGTTTAATGTACAACCCCAAATGATAGTGTTTATCCCAATTATTTTCCCGTCGGCTAGTTCAACATCATAATAATGTTAATGTAGTTGGCTTATTTCGTGTATCAATTTAAGGACCTAATGTAGTAGATACAAAACTTCTATTGGCACCAGTATCAAATAAGATAGAAGCATAGCGGTCGTTTAGAAGGAACGTACCCGTAACGACGTTGGAGTTCGGGTTTGTTCCCACATTGCCCACCACATAAACCATGGCTGGTGCATTGCCATTCCTACGTTGATTACCACGGTTTCCATTCTTCAGCTTCGGGTAGTCTTTCTTGAAGTGCCCCTGAACACCACACTCATAACAAGTAACAGAATTATGAGTTATCTAACGTTCCCGTTTGTTATTTTCCATTGGGACCAGAATCTACAGCTGAGCCAGAAGACCAATCTCTTGCACTTATTACCCTAGGAGACTATGGGACTTGTGGTGATAGTTGCCTTTTGTACACAAGGGGCAATGAATCCGTTGTACTCCCTCTTTTTTACAGGCCAGCAGTGTAAGCCTCCAGGGTTCTGTATCTTTGTTTTTGTTGTTGGTGCCCCTAATTGTTACCAACATTAACTCAACTTCCTCTTATTACTCAGCTTGCTTTCAGTAATGTGATGACTTTTGATCATTGATCATTGGCAAATCACTTGCTTTCTCCATGTCTTGGTTCGAGATGACCTTCCATTTCCGAATATATCAGGAAGTGGGGTTCCACCAACATACTTTCTCAACTTCTCCGATTCCTCGTGGAACATCTTCCCACACATCAATGAAGCTCTTGAAAAAGTAGAGTGTAACTTGCGACATCAGTACTTTTACTTTTAGGTTTCCAGAGCTTCATGTTCTCACTTTCTATGATTTTACACTTGGGCAGTAGTTTGACTGTATCGTATTCTTGGTTTACAGTCCATAGAAATATGCAACATCTTGAGTGACAGTCTTTCATTATGTGGGAGTTCCCACTAGCTAGAGATTTCCAGGAAAGTTGCGTAGCAAACTTAACTTGGTTCTCCATAGCATGAAGTGTATATGGAACACTATTCATCTTCTCGAACCTTTGACCGCAAAACCACTCCTTAGTTACCCTTAAAAGTAAGGGGCTTTCAATTCAGAAAATCCTTATATGTACACTCACGGGGAGTGCATACAGTTCCTCTAATTCCAGTATCAGAATTGTGGCTTCCGTTTCCCTGACCATTAGTGCTATTTCAAAGAGTTTCATGATTATCAAGTGCCACATACACTCTTTCTTTGATTAGTTTCTCAAAAACAGCAGCTGTCATAGGGGCAGCAGCTGTTCCAGCAGCAGCAGCAGCCCTTGCAGTAGCAGTAGAGGTTTTTCTTGACAGCATATTGTTCTAAATCACAACAATATAAAACACGTGAGTTTTCATAAACCCTATAACATAAACCTGGTAACCATTATATAAACACAGATCAATCACCAGTGATTACCTAAATGACTTGGGATCACAACAACTAACGGAATTGAGGTTGACATAACATAATACAACAAATTATATGTTAAAAGATCACATCACACCGTGATTTATATAACTGTCTTGGGATATAATCATCAACAGAATTGAGGATGACATGACATAATACAAGACATCATACTGCCGTGCTAGCTAGGTATAAAACCCATAATACTTAGCCGGCTAACATAATGACAGCTATGAATATGACATGAAAATGTTGTTAGGAATTCAATTTTTAGTGAAGTGACGATCATTATCGATCTCACGAGCCTTTTTAATAGTTAGACAATTTTATGTATTATTTAGTAAGCTAACCAGGCCAAAGCATAAAAAGCCCATGGCAAGCCCATAGAAAGCCCGGTTTATCCTTTGTATAAAATCCCTCTCCACACATGGAGAGGGCGTTGGAAGAATTCATTTTACACACACTTCAAAGTGTGTTTTTACATATTCTCTCCTTCCATCTCTCTCTCTCTCTAAATTTCCAGCAAGGGGGAAGGAGTAGATACATAGAAATCGTACTTAAGAAACGTGATAGAGTCCATAGCTTTTTCATTGAGGCCATTCGCGGAAGACAATTTATAACCACAGAGAAAAAATCAGTGTCTTAATTGTGTTATTTCGAGTGACTATTTCTTCCACATTAAGGGAGAGATATTTGTTATTTTTTTGTATGCATATTTGAGTACAAGGGAAAAGTGTTGTTAGAAGATTTATTCTAGCGTGAGAAGATTGTTTTTGATTTCATTAATGTTTCCTCGACAGTCAACACTAAGCTTTTATTAAAAAGGTAGATATTTGATAAAGGGACGTACCACATAGGTATGATGAATTTACCTTTAGTAGACAGTATCCTGCACGAAGAAAGAAAATGTTTACATCCGGACTTAGTTTTGACTTAGGTATTATCATTTCAGCTATTTAGAGGGAATAATTATGACATCCGAGACTTAGCTAACCTTGGTGTTTCAATTTATATCATCACTATCTTGTAAGGAGAAATACGCTCATCAGGGACTTAATTGACTTTGGTGTTACGGTTTCGAATTAATTGTGTACTTCGGACATTTGGGCTTTGCACATCAAGTCTTCTTAATGCGGCTTACAATGAAATCTCTATGAATCTACTAATAAAGGATAGCTGGAACGGGGAAGCTAAAGAATTTCCAAAAAGGGAATATTGAACGGATACCGATTGTGACAAGGATTAAATGACTTTGTCCACTTTTGGTTTTGAACATTTTCAGGTCTGTCTATGCATTAATCTTGGGAACACTTTTTTTTATGTAGTGTATCTTTTTAGGTGATACGTGTTAATGTATAATTTTTTCATGAGTTTTTCGTAAACTCACAATCTTCAATTCATTATACTGATATCACAATACCCTATAGTTTGAGGGGGAGGCATTAATATGTTTCCTTAATCGGGCTTGGCATTAATCGGAAAATTTTTCTCTTAGTTTTTCTAACATATTTGAATCATTTGATATCTAAAATATTAAAGTGTTTGAAATTTTTGATAAGGGGAGAAAATATGATTAAAATATAAAAACGTATACAAATGTGATTTTATGGACTCATGTGTGTACTCCATCCTACATGTGCTAAACACTTTCGAATATCGATGCACATGTTGAGGGGGAGCGTTTCTAAAAAGCCAAATAATCGAGGTACAAAAAGCTTTGATATTTATATCACAAGTACCTGATTGAGTTTTTCAAGTGGTTTTATGGCAATGTGAACTGTACCAAAAAGACCAACCATGTATTTAATTTTTATCAGAGTTATAAGGTTGGTAAGGTTAGGTATTAGTCTATGGATCAGCCAGGAACCGGAGGGATTCTACCCCGGTGACAATTCTACTTGTTAGTGTTAGAATTCTTTAGGATATGCCATACAAAAGGAGTAAATGTAAGAATGAGGGAATAGTGTCGACTAAGATGGAGCTAGAATTGGAACAAACCCAACAAGGTTCTAGTCATGAAGTCTTAGTAAGCATTGAAGGGGTTGAAGAATGAAAAATAAATGTAAGGATACAGGGTGTAAAGAAAGAAGCCCTCCATACACTTAGGCAGAAACCGGGTCAACACATCTGTTGTCAAAATCACAATGATGATTGTGGGAATTTGGAAGACTGAGATATGGACCAGTGATGCAAGGCCCCACCTCCCTGCCCCTCAGAATCTACTCAAAGATTATGTTTCATTTCTCATGGAGACTAAACACATTATCTATTGACTTTCTCACTCTGAGTTAGTTGATATTGAAAAGGTGGCAGTCCGCTCCAGCCCTCCGATCATAAACCAAATGACACAATTGAGTTAGAGCAAGAGACATCCATTAATTCATAGGACACTATTTCCTATTAATGATCTTCACACACTGTGAAAACAAGGGTTTCATAAGAGTCTAGATTATCCTTGTGGTATTGCCAGCACTCCAAGTGATACGAAAGTATTCACAGTGAAGATGGAAATCCTACTACGAGCAACATTCAACACAAGCTTAGGTAGTAGACTTGGTGAGAATCCTAAATTGGATCAAATGACACTGGGCATTGATTGGTTTAGAATTTGAACAGCCGTGAGGGATGAATTTTGATAAAAGCTTAAAACTCTCGAGTTTACAAAAACACTTTTACTAGTGACACGTCGATTGATTTAAAACATTTTCTCTTTATCGGTGAGATGTAACTCACTGATTCCTCTTATCCGTGTGATTAGTAGCAATACTATTAGTGAGTAGCTTGCCTTTTGAGGTTAGTTCGGTAAAGAGATTACTAGCAAGTACAGTAACTTCATGCATTCTGCGTTTAGTGGATCTAATTACTTTGAGTGGAAAAACCCTGTCAAGGCGGCTTCTTATAATGAATCTACCTGATCACATGTACAATATTTATATTGTAAAACGGTCCTCACGGAACCGGAGTTTAATGCAACTGAACTCTGACGAATGACAAAAGGCCAGATATCGTCACCAAGCTTTATTGTAAACTATTTTATTTCCGTGATTTACATAATGATGGAGACTGCAGATACCTCTTTATAGGAGAGTAGTCAAGTTCATAGCCACATGCTCATACTCAAGACTCAATGACTTTATAACATCAAGAAAGAATGACCCAAAGCTTCCGCAAACTCTGATATCAACTTCTTCTTCAGTATGTCAAAGTGATGAAGTTATGAATTGATGAAGAAATACGAACATAAAGTCAAGCTTTCAAGATTGCAACAAGTATGAGCATGTCGGCCCGAAAGTCACAAGCACACAAGATGGCGAAAGATCACAAGATGATGATTAGAGATTAAATTTGGCTGATGATCTCAAGAAAGCTCAAGATCACATACAATGACAATCTTAAAGAAACAAGCTCAAGCCACAAGTCAAAGATCACTACATAAAGATGCAAGACAAAAGATCAACTATTACACAAAAAAGACTCAAGATCAAGACAAGAAGCTTCAACGATTAATGATCAAGGTCACAAGGAGAGATCTCTATGATCACCCCTTAGGGGGAGATTGTTAGAAATACAGAAAGTGTTGATCATTTATGAGATCTCAACGATCGTCCCTTAGGGGGAGATTGTTAGGAATTCAGTTTTTAGTGAAGTGACGATCATTATCGATCTCATGAGCCTTTGTAATAGTTAGACAATTTTATGTAATAGTTAGGAAGCTAACCAGGCCGGCTTATAGAAAGCCTAAGGAAAGCCCGGTTAGCCCGCACCCTTGTAACTATATAAACCCTCTCCACACATGGAGAGGGTGTTGGTTGAATCATTTTACACACACAAAATAGTGTGTTTTTCATATGTTTCTCCCTTCTATCTCTCTCTCTCTAGCTTTCTCTCTCTAGTTCATATTTGTGTGAAAATTAGGAACCTACAATTGGTATCATCACTATGGTTTG